>VWZV01015920.1:1877-48621 GCA_013397155.1 Irena cyanogastra | reverse complement strand
TTTTTCCTTCCCTTTCACCCCCTTCCCTACTCCTCCTCCTCCTCCTCCTCTTTTTCCCTTCCTGGATACGTGGGGGCGGGCGGGAGCCGGGGAAGGTGGAGTCTGTGCCCGTAGTAATCGGCACATGGCCCTCGGAACCCGGCACGGACTGCCCCGGACTCGGGGTTGCGGCTCGGCTCGGCCCGTGTGTGGCACCGGGAGCGGCTCGGGGACGCAGCCGTTCCGTGCCCGGCGGCCCTGGCGCTGCCTGCTGGTTTTCCCGGGTGAGGGCTGGTGCCCGGGGCAGGCGCTGGTAGTGCCCGATGGGCACGGAGGACGGTCGGGGGCGGGGAGCGGCCCCCGGGGATGCGCTTGAATGCCGACAGTGCGTTCTGCGATGCGGCACGCCTGGGCTGTCCCGGCCCCTGCTGCCCCTGCTGTAGTCTGAGGCGTGCGAGTGCCTCTGTGTGTGCAAGTTACATCTCACAGATTCCCTAAAACATTAAAGCAACCTCCTCCCCAGCCTTTCCTTCCAACTGCCTCCCCAACCCTTCCCTTTCCCCTGCACCAGAGAAGGCACATTTGCTTTGCTCTTTCCCAGAAGAGCATATAGCCCAAGCCCCAAATATCTGTATTCGTGTCGTCCCCAAAGTGAGGGCTGTTGAGCAGCTGACTGCAGGTCTGCACACTTCCTCCGTCTGCAGCTCTGGCTTGCAACGGTGGGCGGCCAGTCCACCTCAGCATAAAGCTCCTTCATTCCTTCATTACTTTATTGTGATCAACTCAACCGTGCTACAAGCGTGCTTGTCCTGTGATGATAATTTCATCAACGGCTTATGTAAGGGTTGGATAACAGATCCATACAAACAGAGGAACATATGGTTGTCGCAAGATAGCAACACGCGCTTTCTTCATAAAGCATTACAATGGCTTGTTTTGCATTCCAGTTATAGCTGGTGCATGATTCACAAGCCATCCCAAACTGTCACAAAATATTGTGATGTCTGCTACAATTTTATCAAAACCTTGCTAATTTAATGATTAAAAAAAAATTATTGATCAGAAAGGAGAACCTAATCCCATTGTTAGAGGACACTGTAGACTTAGGTATGTGTTCCTCTCAAAAGTGATATTTTGAACATTCAAAGATTTTAGAATCATGCTCTGTGACTTGGATTTACTTCTGAGCCTTTGGCCTCTACTAACACTGAGTACCACAACCCCCAAATTTAGGCACTAAGTCTCTGGGGTGCTACTTTTTTGGCAGGGACACTGCATGGGCAGCATCCTGAGCAGAAGCAGTGAGGAAGGGAAGGGGAAATGATGGAGGAAAGAGATATTTTCCAGGTCACACCTTCTTGGAGAGGTAGTGAGTGCTGTTTTGAGATGGACATTCTCATTTCAGTCTGCTCTCTTGAGTTTTACACTGATTTTGTCTTTCTTATCAGAGTACCCTCTGTGCCTGTCCCTGTGGCATGTCAAAGATGGATCATTTGGATGGAAAGTGGGTAGGCCAGAGTGCTAAACTCTCCTCCCCAGAGATAAATCTAACTGACATGTCCCATCTGTTGGAAGGATGCTCTGTACCCCTGTGGTGGCAAAGTGGTTCCTTTTTGCAAAGAGGAAAGCTGAGGAATTTCAGGCTTTCCAACCTTCATTTGATGGCAATGTCTTTTTCTGACAGGAGGCATTGTCCCTGCAGTGGCAACCAGTGAGATGTCAGGGGACTGATGCACTTGGCTCCTGTGGAGGAGTTCCAGGCTTCTTTTGAGACTAGCACTTCTGAAAGAATTCAGGACTTTTTGGAGGAGGACTCCTGGGTCACAGAAAAATGTCACTGCTCTGTAGCCTGGTAGTTGGTATGTTACTGAATGCATACCCCTGGTCCAGGGACTACTACCAAATGGTAAATCGCTCATGGAACTCAGGCCTCCCACCTTAGAACCATGTAAGATATACACTGGGATATTTTTTTCCTCATGCATTTCTGAGGGTCAGCAGCATATTTTCCTCTGGAGCTGAAAAACTCTGTATGGCAACCAAGTACTGATGTATATTTCCCAAATTCAGCTTCTCATGGTACACAGGTCTGGGAAAGAGAACAACCACCAAAATGCCAGATGGAGTTCCAGAGGCTGGTTTAACTTAGGACATTTTTTTATGAATGCAGAAGTGTGCACTCCTTTCACAAAATTACTCTTGTGATGGGATAAATTGCTATCTGTTGGAAGCATTATTTTAAATGAAGCCACAGCCTCTGTTCTAGAGCTCCTCTACACCAGAGGGAAATGTTATCCCTTCCCTTGTCCGCATGTGCATCTCAATGATTTTGGCACCTGAATTCTACAAAATCATTTTCCACAGTCTCTGCCATCAGGAACACTTACATGAATGGTTGAGCCTATCAACCTCCTTGCATCAAAACTAGAGTGGTCAGGATAGATCACTGGTCTTTCCAGGCCTGGCTCATCTAGGTGAGCTCACTTTGTCACTTTGCAAAGTGCTTATCTGTGCCCACTAACCTAAAAACTCCCACGGACCCAAACAGATGCTCATGGCCTAATATGCAAAGCTGCCTCTGGGGGATACTGTCTTTTCCAAAAATTACACTGAAGGTTGGTTAAAACATCTCTTCTATTGCAAGTGAAAATAAACCCATTTGAGAAAGCCACGTACAAGAAGAAAATTACTTTTCCAGTCTGAAGTGAAGCTATTTTTGATAATGAGTGGGGTACCACAGTACAAAGATAATTGGCATGTTCGAAATATCCAGTTCTCTAGACCTATTTATACATTTAGTAGCAAATTTAAATTAATGTGCACAACATAATATGATTTTTTTTCCCAGTTACTTATGTCCTTTTGATCTGTGCTTAGCAACACTTTAGGTGATTGCATGAGCTATAGAAGTCCTGTGTGCTGGAGGGTATGTGAAAATGTTAAGCAAATTGATTTCAATGGTTGAAACTTTTTTTGTTTGATGGGGAAGCAGTGGTTGACTAGAGGAAATAGCAAAGTTGAAAGGAAAACCAAAAAGCACATTCTGGAAGCGTGCTTCTGTGAGTGTTTTTTCAATCATTTCCTTCTCCAAGTTCTCTTCCAGCCAACCAGCTCTATCCAAGTGCAAGTAAGTGTTTTTATTTCAGAGGTCACAGGCTTATGTAAGCGGTTAGATGACAAGTGGTAATGGGGGTGATGGAGCATAATGGCTTTTTCACCCAGTGCACCCAGACTTGCAGGAGAGACTCATCAGTTGTGGGTGTTCAGAGGCAGCATGGAATTTGGGGGGCCTGTTAACACAGGTGATGGAGAGGCTTTCATTGTAGCGATTGAAGAGGCTGGAGGGAGTTTGGACAAAAACCAAAGCTCAGCAGTTTACCATTCTGAGGAACGGGATTAGAGAAACAGTGCCTCTACATACCTGCCCTCAGAAGAAAGTTAACATGTGTGTAGAATCCTTGTGTTGTCTTTAGTTTAGTTTAACTGGTGTGGCTGCAGTCCTGCTGCAAGGCAAGTGTGTGGCCAGCAGGATGTGAAAAGCCAGCCCGGAAGGCCTACAGACCTTAAGCTAAAGTTGGGGTCCTGAGTAATTTGTCAGGCCAAGCTTAAAAATATCTTTGCAGATGGGTTGAAAACCTCACCCAGAATTTGAGTTAGAGGCAAGATTTGTGTTATACTGAGAGTTAACTCTGTGAGAGCAACCGGTCCTGAGTCACCAGTGTGAGTCACCAGGCTAGTTCTTGAGTGGCCTCTGCACAGTGCTTGCCTGCTTTGGGGACAAAAACACATTTCTTATTGTCTCTGGTACTTGTTAGAGCTGCAGGACCTAGGCAGATAGGGGAAGAAAGAGTAAATGCAATTGTTACTTGTAATTTTGACAGTCTCATTTTCTGACTGACAGGCTCAGTCAGGTAATGCTGTTATGCCAAGTTCAGCAAAGATGTCTGGTGATAATGCTCCTGTAGGTGAGAACAGAGATCATTATTGCCAGTGGTCTTGGATATCACTATCAAATCCCCATAGCCAGGCAGAGTTCCTGTAGCCTATGAGTACTCTTAATCTTGCTGTGCAAGGCTTTGGAGAAACAATCCAAATCCAATCTTTATAAACACTTTCTTTTTCCTTTACTTTGCGGAAGAGAATTGCACTTCAAAAGGGGAAAGGAGTGGTAACATCGGAGGAAGATTTGGAATGTGAATTTAATAGTCCTTCTGTTTAGAAGGAGCGTCTGGCAGAAAAAAAAGTTGGGGGAGTTGGAACAAATTTCACTGAGAGCCATAGTTAAGAATGGAAATTGGATAAAGACAGTACAAATTCTTTACAAAAGACTAATACTGCATCTGGATAGCACGACCTGTTTTAGTGCCAGGCCCAAACCTTCAGTCTGATGTAAATTTAGCCTGATTCTCGGAAATGCTAAGTGCTTGTGCTTTTCACTGGTGATTTTTGAGGAGCCTGAATGTTTTGCTTGTTAAGGGTCACCTTTGCTAATTGAAATGTAGAATTTTGTCACTAAGAAGAGTGTCACCTTCTTGGAAAAGCAGTGTTCCTTGGGTAGGGTTGGTCCACGCTTACCTCTCTATGCAGAACCTAATTTTGCTTGCATCATTCCAGGGTGGGTGCCAACATCACCAAGTTTACATGAGACCAAATTCAAATACAGTAGCGGGAAAGTGAGAGAAATGTGTCAGCATCGACCATCATAGTTGGAGTGGTGTATGTGACTGTGGGGCAGGACCCACAGACTTCTAGAAGGAGGTGCCCTCAGCAAAGATGAAACAGTGTCTCCTCAGATCAGCTGAGGTGTGGATGGTCAGGGCACCCAACCTGCCAATTATTTTGGATGTCAGAGGTGTGGCATACATAGTATTTGTGTTTGTGTTGAAGAGTTCCTGAGATCATCAGTAAGCTGGTGGTCCACACATGGGTGGTAGAGCCAATTTGATAGCTGTTTGTCTCTTAAAGAATTTAGGGCATTCTAGTTAAGTCAAAACTGGCCTCTGTATCGTTACTCCAACTTACTGCACCTTCACTAAGGATACTTAATATTTTTCATTGCTAGATCCATGCTAGATCTGATTCAGGCCAAGCATTTATTGGAAAACTGGTCAAAATGTTATGCGAGCTCCAAGGGCAAGACCATGAAGAAGATATGCATGCACACAGCAGGGGGGCTGAGGACTTGCACATCCAGCATGAATTCCTCTCCATTTCTTTCTTGCATCCTTGAATTTTTAAAGTTCCTCTTTCAACTTGAGCTGGCTTTGAGGTTTTTTGTTTTTGCTGCTGTAGTTTTTTTCACTATGTATACTGTTGGATCCCTTAAAGACCCACACTACACCAGAAGCTCTATTTTACTGGGTGCTGCTAAAATACTCTCCCATGTCTCAGTGAGCTTGCAGGATAACTAGACAAAACAAGGAAGGTGGCCATGTAGGAACTGCAACTGGAATATGGCTCTTGCTGGCTCCTGCTGGCTTCTACTAGAGTGATTAAATGGGAACAGGGCCACGTAGCTCCTCCCTCCCTTGAAAAACAAAAACTGTGGGCATTTGTACAGAAAACAACCCCTGTTTCTGTTTGTCCTTGTCTTCCTGTAGTTTTCTTCTTTGAAATCAGAGTTTGGGTTTGGGTTTTTTCAGTGTCAGAAGTCAGCATAGGCGTGAGGTTCAAAATGGAGTCATCCTTATTGAAACAAGGAAGGGGCAAATGTCCTGTTTGCTTGGAAATCACCTTAGGCAGTGGTGTAAATAAAAATCAACTTCCAACTGCAGTAGAAGAGCGTGACTCGTTGCTAAGAAGAGCTGTTTTGAGGTTTTCATTAAGTGACAGCAATGATTTATCTGGTTCTTTACCATTCTGAGGCAATTTGGAATCAAGTACAGACTCACTGGACATCAAGATTTCAGAGGGAAGCCTGGAAGAACATCCATCTTTGTCACAGTGTCTGTTAATTTTTAATCGCCTCAAGATAATTTTAAAACAGGCTGCAGGTTTCTGAAACATTCATGTTGGCAAGTCTTTCAGTTTGCTGGTTGCTGAGGGTAAGAAAACCCTCCAGTTTTCAGGACAGTCAGACCAAGGAGTTGGATGAGAAGGAAAACACTGTTGACACCTTCTCAGACACAGTCTTCAGTGAGTAAGAACACTAAATAAATAGAATCTAAAGTTCCCAGAGGGACGTGCTAGTGGAGTGTTTCAGAGACTCTCCTACAAATTCAGCTTGACTGGAAATGTTTAATATCCAAGAAAAAGAGAAAAAAAATGTTCAAAGGATTTTTTTCTCCTCTTGAAGATATTCAAGGAGTGTGACTCCAAGGGGAATGAAGGAACCAAATGGAAAACTTCTGGTGGCAGAAGCTGGCTTTTTGCGTCCAGCTTCGTGGCATTTTCCGGTCTGCAGGCAACATGATATCCCATGAGCACCACACTTGGTTCATTCCAAAATTTCAGGGAAGGTTTCAGAGCCATTTTAACTTTGGAAGATCCTCAGTGGGTAGTGCTCATTGCAGGCTGGTGTGGAAAGCTTGCAGTCAGAGGGGAGAAATAAAACCTGCGCCTGCATCCTTGCGGTCTGTCACCTTGGGCCACTTGCATGGGAGTCCCAAGGGTCTGCAGCCACTTCACCTTTCCCCCAGGGCAGGGCACAGATCCTGCCTGGATCCCCTGAGCAATATTCCCAGCTAAATATTTGCCACTGGCAAATTTCCAATGTGATAAAACCCAGCCAGGTCAGCTCTGCCTCTGTTCCAGGATGGTCAGAAAAGCTGGCACAAGTGACTGGGCTCCTGAGAACGGGAGGTGAAGTGGCAGTGGCTTTGGTGGCCGGGGAATGTGGGTCCAGCCTCAGCTGCAGGCTGGGTGGGAGGAGGATGATGGGCAGCTTCTCTCTCCCCAGACCTGTGAGCTGCCAAAGGCTGTGCACCTCTGATCTGGCATGTGCCCAGCTACAGTTCTCATCACAGCCAGCTGAAGTCACAGACTTCCCATCACAGCCCTCCGTAGCTCTTTCACTGCTCCCTGCTGCCCTGGGCCACGGCTGTGATGTTCAGTGGGGCTGATGCCTGCACTTCCCAAATCCTCCCACTTCCCTTCATGTTGCAAGGGGAGGGAGTCCAGCTGCACAGTGGGGTCTGCCAGTGGGTAGGGATGTCTTACTGCCATTGCAGGGGAAAACAGCAGCTCAGTCCTACCCCCAATAACCACAGCTTGCCACATACATGTTTTACATAGTCTGATAGCAATTAAAGCTGCTAAAAATTGGTCTAAACAGGATACATTTGTGCTCTGAATGTTTTGGCAGGAAAGTTTTGTAAACAACAAATAGAAATTACATAAATGGAAAGGCAATCCCCAGGCAAGACAGATCCAAAGTCTTCTGCTTTCTGTGCTCAAATTGAATAGCACCTTGGTGTAATAATTTTCATGTTGAGATCAATGAGGCTGTTAAATAAATGAAGCATTCAAGTGTAGAAGAAAGGAGGGGAAGAGGGAGATGGCATTCAACTTGGAAGACTAAAATTCAAGCTTCCTTGAGCCCTAAGGAAAGGATAAATCCATTAAGTTGTGAAGAAATAAGACCTGGGAAGAGTAAGACCTGGAAAGAATCTGTCTGATCCATCTTAAAATTTATGACAAAGTAAAACTTACTTAGGGGCCAGAAAGGAAACAGAAATAAATGGCGATGTAGCAGGGGGTACAGCTGTCCTGGCATGGCATTTGGTACATACTTGGTGCATCTGCAGATGTCTCTGTTGGGATGTTTGACACGCTGGTAATTCCTTCTTCCACAGTAAGAGTGAATAATTTAGTTCTAATTTACTGCAATGTCTTTGGAGATGGCTGGTTTTTGGGCCAGTCCCTCAGGAAAAAGAAAAGAAAAAGGGAATAGTTCAGATACACAGCAAAAAGAATTAGCAAGATTACTCTGTGTGTATGTGTGTGTGTGTGTATTTGTGCATGCATATATATATATATATATACACACATGTATTTGACTTTGAAATATATGTATATTTCACTTTGCCCCGTGGGCATATAATTCCAACTGGATATAATAGGACATAATACATACACTCAAACCAGAGCAGTAGAAGGAATACATCGCAGAATTATTCTGCTGGCTGATTTTGGAAATGTTTGAGCTGTCTCCATGAGGCCAGTGTGAGTGTGTTCCTATGGGAACAAGCTCTTTCAAAGCAAGAGGGTTCTGTAGCAAGAGTACATAAATCCTGGCTGAAAACTTGGTGTTTAGCACAAAATAAAATATTCTGTAAATATAAAGCATTCTGCAATATTCTAATTAAATTCACTCATTTTCAAAACTAATTGAAATAGTTCTTTTCTACTCTGCCAATGAGGCAAGATGCAGTCAGTCACATTCAAACCATCATTACAACTAATTAGGACATTCTAGGTAGTAAAACTTGTTTGCACCCTCCATGCAGCCACAGTGTTACTTCTCAGAGCTGCAGCCTAGTGATGCTATCCCTTTTGGAAAGCACTTTACTGTAGGAGTAATCCCATAGGCTTTAATGGGACTACTGCTTGATTTAAGTACTGTTCTGTGGGAGGAAGCACATTGGAATCTGCCTTTGGGTTAATATTTGCCCTAAATGCAGATCTCTTCTGACAAACAAGGTCTTGTGTTGTATATTTTAAGTGTTTTATGTTGTCTTAATGTTGACTTATAGCGGGAACAATGCTTATAGAAGAAAACTCTGGAACTTCAGAGCTCTCTTGAGTGTTATAAACACGTCATGGGATGGGTGAGCAACTGCTCGTGGTGCGGGTGCAAAGGGTTCCGGGGAATGGGGTGACACCAGACTGGACAATCACCAAGTGTATGGAGTTTAACAAGGGCAAGGGATGGATTTTGCACCTGGAGCACGGCAGTCCTGGATTTGTGTACAGACAGGAATGAAACTCTGCAGAGTGGCGCTGTGGAAAAGGGACATGAAGGCCTTGGTTGATGGCAAGTTGGAAAGGAGGCAGCCAGGAGGGCCAGGCGTGTCCTGGGGTGCATCAGGCACAGCATCGCCAGCTGGGCAAGGATTGTCCTGCTCTGCTCTGCACTGGGACAGCCTCACCTCGAGCCCTGTGTGGGCACCACAACATATGACAAAGCTATTAGACAAAGCTATTAGAGAGCATCCAAAGGAGGCTCTGAGGGGAAGGATCTAGAGAGGAAGCCGTACAGGAGAGGCTGAGGTCACTTGGCTTGTTCAGCATGGAGAAGAAGAGGCTGAGGGGAGACCTCATAGCAGTGCACAGCTTCCTCACAAGGGAAAATGGAAGGGCAGGTACTGATCTCTCCTCTCTGGTGACTAGGACTTAAGGCAGTAGCATGAAGATGTGTCAGGGGAGGTTTAGGTTAGATATTAGAAAAAAATTCTTCACCCAGAGGTTGGAACAGGCTCCGCAGGGAAGTGATCACAGCACCCAACCTGACAGAGCAGAGGAAGCATTTGGATAAGGCTCTCAGGCATGTGGAGTGACTCTTGGTGTGTTGTGTGCGGGGCCAGGAGTTGTACTTCAGTGATCCTTGTGGGTCCCTTCCACTTGGGATATTCTGCAATTCTGTGATATGCCTTGAAAGGAAGGGATTCTGGAGAAGAAAAGCATTCATCTGACCAGTTAGTCAGAGACCAGAGCGATTGCTGCAGCTAGCTGAATACTTATTTGAATCTATATTCTGAGTGTTCATTCCCTGATCTGAAGCTGATCAAAGGTATCTGTGCTTTACTTTTAACTCTGAGCTGCTACAATTGCCAGCAAGGTAGTTTTTATGTCTGTAAGTGATGTGAGGGAAACAGAACTTCACCTGCAGTTCTTTGCCAGCAGGGAATGAATGAACAGACTGGAAGTTAGAGGGAGAATGGAACTCACATATCAAGGCAAGACTGTAAGCTGGGGGAAATACACAGTTAAATGTTGTCAGAAGTCCTGTACCTCTAGAGTAGATCTGTAAATGAAACCCCAAGTGTGGTCTCATTATGTTCCATCTGGTACTAGCTGTGCAGAAATACCAGTTTTCTAATGAAGGAAATGAAACAAGAATGTCAGAGCTGTGTCTTCCGGTCATGGTCTTATCACTCCAAGATAAGACCCCTCTTAACCACTGCTCAAATGTCTTCTCTAGCTCTGTTCTTAGTCCTGATTCATCTATATCTTGTCTCTGCTGACATATTCCTGGTTTGCCTTGCTGCTGCTCTTAAATAAATACAGCTTCTCTTGCACCCCACTGGAGGTTGAGAGGGGCCAGGGTGAGATGCTACAGGTGGGGGGACCATTTGTGAGTGCCATTCCCCCTGTCACCCCCAGAGAAAAGTGTGGTGAGGAGGCCCGAAGAAGAAAATCCTGAACGTGCCTAAGAAATCTTTATGCTAAAGGCACCAGTAAAAACATCCAAGGAGGTTTTTGGTCGTGATGTGGCAGGATTGACTCTTGGTGTTGAGAAACTTGAAGCACATTTCAGGAATTGTCTTCACTGATTTATGTGGTACTGGTGTTTTCGGCCACCTCAGCAGCTCACAAGGGGCCTTGAGGTGCCACCTCCCTGTATGGTTTCACCTGAGTGATTGTCTATTTTGGGAGGTGTAAGCATGTTCCTGAGAAAAAAAAAAAAAGTCAAGAGGAACAGGCTACAGAGAAATGTTTAAAAATGGCAGGACTTCAATAAGTGTTGAAATTCCTCTTTCTAACATCAAGACATTTTCTGGTTTAAATTTCATGCTGCTCTAAACAGTAATGACATGTTGTCACCACTCCCTATTTTTGTTCTTAAGAATGCATAGGAATTTTAAACTGTCAGACACCTAATCAGCATTTCAATGGACCAAATGCAGTATTTGATGCTATATCATGAAGCATACTCTGCTCTTGGAAAAAACAATTTGTAGTTTCTGTCTTCAGAACAACCCTTACAGCTCACAGGAGAGCCACACAGTGAAAACATGGGTGTGCCAGTCCTTTCTAGCCTCGATAAGACCTGAATTTGTTTGAACAGCCATCTGCTGGTCTTGAGCCTTTAGTATTTGCTTGGCAATGGAATGAGGTAGGTGAGGGATATGCTGTTTTTATCGCTCTGTACAAAGCATACCTGGATTGCAGAGAGCAGCAGGGGGATGATGGCCCATAAGGGTAAGAGGAAGACAAATGCATGTAGGGTACTTGGACCCAGAACTTCAAAGGCTCAAATTCAGCTTGCAATTGTTCCTGAAGTGGACATTTCTAAAGGGCATCAAGCCAAGAAATTTTAGGCCAAATCTGTGGCTATTTAAGGAAATACATTACAGAGCATTGAGTAACCCCCATGAAGCACCATTTTAATTGTACCTGAATCTGTGCAGTTTTGCCCCAATGTAGAGCTGGAGAACCAGTGAGACAGGGCACTGTAGTGCTCAATGCCAAACAGAGTGAGAGCCAAATCTCCGAGAGTAACAAATCACATTCACAGACAATCTTCCTTTTCCCTCTCCGCTTTGAATATTCCCTTACAAGTGTTACAAAATATAAATTCAATAGCCTCGTGTGGGTGAAACCTAGAAAGACCAAATCCCCATGTGAAACCTGCCAGCCCATTTGTAGGATAGCACCTGTTTCGTGCCAGGGTGTCCCGCTTTGAATAGAGAGTTTCCTCTCAGCAGACAACACCAGCATGGGTCATCAGCATTGCCCTGAGGGTGTTTTTAGAGGGGAGGAGGTGCCCAGGTGAAGAAAAATGGTTTGCAAGAGAAACTGGATGTGGTGTCCGACCTGGGCATTGCTCCCTGCTCAGGCCCCTGCCCTCCTGCAGCATCTCCTCGGGCAGCAGAGTGGCACTGCGTGCACAGCAGATGATTTCAGCAGGCTGTTTGAAGTCCATCAAAGCCGTCCTTAATGCAGTGTAACCAGCTTACAGCTTTTTTCTTCTGTGTTAGCTGCATGAGGAAGAAAGCACAGCCATTGGATGCAGGACATGGTGACGCTTTGTCCTGTGCTGGAGCACGGGAGCTTCATCAGGACCAACTGCCAGAGGAACATAATCTCTGCCCTCTCATTCTTCCTGACCAGGGCTGATGGAGCTGTTTTTCTGTGAATTTCCAGCTAGGATATTAAAATAAACTTTGCCCCGAAAGCTTCTGCTGTGAAGCGGCCACCCTGTGTTTATCTTTGTTCTATAACTCTCTGTGGTGTTCACTGGGGCTCTCCTCTCCAAGGCTATCCCCTGTGCAGCTGAAATTAACTCCTATGCAATCTTAGAGAGCACTAGTATCTTGCTTCAGACACACTGTGACACTATTTGAAGTACTTAGAGACATCCTGCCTCTATGAGAGTCTTCTGAATGCCACCCATCAGATATATCATAACCTGAACTGGATGTTCTGCTGTGCCTCACAAATATTTTGTAATTAAGTCACCAGGCAAGAGGGTTGGGCTTTGTCAAAAAACAAAGACAAAAAACACAACCCTTTGTTTGTGTTTTAATCATCATTATTTGTACCCAAATTCTAAAGTCCATGGTTAGGGCACCTACGGTCAAATTTCCTTTAACTCTTGCTGAGGGGAGAAAATTGAGCCATGGCCTTATGATCTGAATATAAGCAAACAATCTGTTGTGACAAACTCACAGGGGTATAAAAAAATATGATGATTCAAGGCAACAATATCCTCAACCTGAGATCATCATTTTCACAAAGGCAGGGGGTAACAGCTGCTTGTTCATCAGAGGATTCCATCTTCCTGCTGTTACTGCTGTGACCCTAAATAAAACCTCTAATGCCAGAGCAGCAGCATGGCTGGAGAACACAGTGATGGCAGGAATAAGTCCCTCCCTTCTGCTTTGGGGAGGTTTCTGTGGATGGTGTTGTCTTTCTGGAGCATTCACTGAATTATTTTTCCTGTTCTAGAACTTGGAGATTCAAATAATCTCCCTCCTATCACAGATCCCTTTCTAAAATCGTAAGTGAGGTGTCCCTGTCCTGGTGAAAATGTAATTGAAAGGCATATACAAATGTAGTGTTTAATTCCAAGATTTTCCTGTATTTTGATTAAAAACCTCCTGGATTCTAAAGCTTAGGTTGTCCTAGATGTAAAAACACATGTTCATCCAAGAGCACAACATGAATGAATGCAAGCATTAAATTCTGCTGACCATTCACTTGAAATTTTTTCTGCCGCATGTGATTCCAGGACAAATATTGATTGAATAACCTCTGTTGTGTGTGTGAAGTGTGGTCTAACACCCAGAGTGACCTTTCTCTTCCATGTCTAATCACCAGCGATAGCTGTAAGCTTCCTTTTGTATCAAAAATCTTGTTTCATAACCCAGCTCTCCTGCTCTTTGGAACCTGAGTTTCTCCGTTTGTTTGTTCAGCCAGTTGAGGTCTGCTGGGATATTTCTCTGTTTGATTTGCTTGTTAGCTTTGTTGCTGGCTGAAATGGCCCGAGGATGGTTTGTTCAAGGCTTTTGTTTTCTTTTCTGGAGGAGTTGGTGGAGGGTTTTGTTCTCCACAAGTCGGGCAGCATTGCTGCGTGTGAAGTTTGCCTCGCTGCCCGCCGCACACCCACCCGGGCAGGTGGCACCGTGTCTGCGCACACGCGTGGGCTCTGAGCATTGCCCTGGCCCTGAGGGGGTTATCCAATGGCTCTTCCTTTTATTTATACAAGCACCAGCTGATGTTTTCACATGCTGATTTTTCGGGCCAAACCCTGTCTCTTTCCCTTGTCTTTCCTCACAGAGGGGCTGAGCCCCCTGGGGCAGATGGAGGGAGAAGCGAGGTCAGGGCTGGTGTTTGTTGGGACTGGCTTAATCAAAGCTGGGGAAATACAGAATACTTTGTTCTGGTGCAGCAGAACAAAGGAGTTTGAGTCAGATACCTGNCGTCTCTCTCTCTCTTAAAGATGCTCCTTATTGCAGGGAAAGGAGACAAGTATAATAATTGTCCTTATAGCCACTTCCCACATTCACAGAGTGCAGTGTTTAAGGTCTTTATAGAACACATATCTCCCCTGAGGGCTTCTCGTGGGAAACTTGGGGAAGAACTGCAGCCCCCACTCATGCTTCTCCATACCCAGCCATCCTCCTGGTCTTCAGACATGAGCTATGGTGGCAACTGGAGCCTGGATTTAGTTGTCTTCTATTTATGCCATCATCAAAACTACAATAGTTCAGGCCTCCAGTCCCCACCAGGGATGTGTGCATTTGTGTGCACACATTGCTTCCTTCCAGCCTAAGAAGCAGTATTATTTATTCTCATGTTAACTAAAAATACTCATATTAATTTCTCCTAACATTGAGATTCTTACTTCTCTACATAAATACTTAAAAATAAACATGGACTAAATATATATTGATAAATATATACATCTATACACACATGCACACATATATATACATTCCTTCCCTCCTCTTTCCTTCTCTTCTCACAGTCTGAGCAGTCCCAGTGAGAGGACAGTAACTTTCCATCACAAATGCTTTTCCTGTGACTGTTTTTGTTTTCTAAGCCTGCCACATGAAAATAGACATAATATTTTCATTTTGGTTGTCTGTAAATAAAGAGAAATTTGACTTCCAGAATGTGTTCCTAGAGCAAATCAAGTTGTTCTAAGATTACTCCCTTTCTAAATAATACTTACAATTTATGTGCAGATCACCCCCTAATTTAAAAGTACCGTGATGATGAACCGAAATCTCTGTTACGCAGTGGTTAATTACAACAGTTTCAGTTTTGGTTGGTATTTGCTCCATTAGTTATTCATACCACAAACAAATATGCTAATAGCTTTTTGTTATATTCTCTTAGAGACGTGATTAAAACCAAAATTTAGCCTTCACAGACCCAAGCCTGTGTCTGGAGCCATGCACATGCCAAAACAAGGAGATAAAGGGCTGTGGGAAACCCTCTTCTTCCCTTGCCTGTCCTAATCCAGCTGGTAAAGTCTGGTGGACAGATTGCAGCTGCCAGCAGAGCTTCTCTGGGGACTGCATCCTCTTCCTCCTCAGCATAATGGCAGGAGATTGCTTTTCAAGGAAACAGTCTATACTTTTAACATTAGCTCAGCTGGTGGAAAGCAGCAGTGCCCCAGGCTGGCATTATGGTTGTCAGGGAGAAAAGTACCTCTCTACAACTGAACACTGCACTTTCTGAGATATTCTTAGGACCTCCAGATAGGTTGCAGGTCACTGTGATACTGTCAGCTTCTGCTGGCTGGCCTGCTCCTTCTCCTTGGCTTTGAGTTGTTGCTGGACTACAGCTCATCCCCTCTGCTTGAGGGACCTAAAGCAAGACCTAGAGGGGACTTCACATCACCTGACACTTGGGTTTTTTCTGCTGTGAGCAAGCATTACCAAGTCAGGCCCACAGCACAGAGGCAATCTCAACACAATCTGAAAGGAAAATATGGAAAATTTCCCTTTAATGCCCAGCACAGGGATCCTGCGATTGACTCACAGCTTTAGCTCACTCCAAGCTACACAAGCATTTGGCAGGATGGCAGGATGCTGATGAACCTTGGTGTTGGAGCTTATGAGATGGCAGAGTCCCTTGGAGACATTTTGTTCACTTCCACTCAAATATATGCTTATTTCACATGAGAACAGTGTGAAACACCTCCATGGAGGGTGAGAGGAAGCTGTATATTCAGATGATGGTCCAATGAATAACCTCTGGTACAAGAAATCTCTGAACTTCAGGAAGATGGGATGCTGTGCTGCAGGAAGAACAGCTTGCTACACTTTACCTGTGTTCTTTTTCTAGACTCTTTCTTCAAGTCACAGCAGTGGTTTAGTGGAGCTGTTCTTGCTACTGCTGCCTTCCATTCTTAAAATTTCAACCCGGTTGAAAGAGGAAGTTTGTCAGGGGCCGTCTCTGAGTGAGGAAGACTGTCCCCCCCTTGCAGCATGAATGGATTCTCAGTGTGCTGCTGTGGAACAGATTGTGCCAGACCATTTTGCATCTGGGTCACCATATTGACTGCTTACTTTGACCTGTGTGATTCACTGTCTGTCTCCCTGGCCCATATTTTAGAAATCCCTGCTCCAGAATTATTTACCTGCTGAGGGAGCAGGCTGAATATTAGGTGGAGGCTAGAGAGATCCTTGCTCTTCTGCTTGCGGCATGCCCAGTCAGAGGCTGTGGTGTGTTGACCCTGGCTGGATGCCAGGAGTTCATCAAAGGTGCTCTAACACCGCCCTCCTCAACTGGATGGGAGAGATAAAAAGTAACGAAATACATAGAAAAGCTCCTGGGTCAAAATAAGGACAGAGGGATCACGCACCAACTGCTATCACAGACAAAATCAATTTGACTCCAGGAAATTAATTTATTACCAGTCAAGTCAGAGTAGGGTAATGAGAAATAAAACCCAATTCTTAGAACACCTTCCTCCTGTCCCTCCCTTCTTCCTGGGCTTAACTTCACTCCCAGTTTATCTCCTTCTTTCCCCAAGTGGCACAGGAGGATGGAGAAGGGGGTGTCGCCTGTCTCGTCTGACTCCCTCACCCCGTGTTCGTGGCTGCTTTGCTCTCTCAAGGAACTGAACTAAGGAGAGGGAACTGCTTACCTAAGCATGAGAAAAGATGAGAGACCATAGGTCTTTCTTCTTTCCAGTCTCAGGGAAGAGAGTTCAGGCAAGGTAGAAATGCTCTGGCATTAGAGAGGAGATTGGGGATACAGGCACAAGCCAGGGAGATGGGTGTCTTGTAAAAAAGGGGGTCCAGTCTGAGGTGTGCAATGTGCTGCAGAATGGGACGAAAGACTGGGAATGAAAATTGCATGGTGGTATTGGGCCCTGGCAGTGTTGTTCTGGAGTCCATGTTACTCCACGCAGCTGGTGCATTATCCACAGTTTCTGTGTTACGACTTTTAAATTACTGTGCTCCTCCAAGTTTTAATCTTTTTCTTATCATAAGCCGGTTGAGTAGAATTAAATCCTAACTCACACCCATCTAGGAGCTGAAAATGTCAGTGGGGGCTGAAAAGTGGTGTCTGCTGAAGGACTATCATGTGGAGATGTACCCCACATTCCTGCTGGTACAGCTGCTGGAGGCAGAGGGTGCTTCTGCTTTGTTGTAGCATGGCCATACCTGCATGTGGGAGGTGGATGTTAGTACAGTGTGATGCAGATGGGGACAGATGCCTGTCCCCATCCTGCAGGCAGGACTCTGAGTGAGCTTCCTACCTATCAAAGCACCTGCAGAAGCACAGCTCCAGCAGAAGCAAACAGGAGATGACAACACCGAGAAAAAGAGGAGGCCAAATGATGTTGTATGCCCAACTTGCAAACACCATTAGGTAAACCCAAGCTTGCCCCCAGGGTACCTCCAAAACAGCCCTATGGAACTGACATGTTTATTGCTTCCTTTTTGTTGTTGTTTTGGGGAGTTTTTGTGTGTGTGTGTTTTGTGTGAGGTTTTTTTTTTGGTTTGGTTGGTTTGGTTTGGGTTTTTTTCTGTGTTTGCTATTGCCTCTTTCATGGAAAACATTGGAAATCAGGAATTAATGCTTCTTTTTTTTTTTTTTTTTTAACTAGGGCTGCAATTGAAGCCTCCAGCGCAGGATCGTGTCACAGCCCCAGCTGTGCATGCATCTCCTTTGATAGGAGACAGGACTGCCCTGTATCAATGCATGGCTTGAAAAAGGTTACTTTTTTGAGGGAAAGCGAGAGCGTGGACCAACTACTCACACTTAGCAATGCTTGCAGGAGAGAAACTGTCTCGCTTGGGACCAAAAGGCAGACAAGGAGATAAGGCTGACCTGCTTCCACTGTGCTGTTTGTTGTCCTGGTGGGAGGACATGAGGCATCACCTGTACAATTTCCTGTCTCCGCTCAGTTGGGCGGTGGCTCAGGTGTTCCAAGCAGTGTCACAGCCAGCCCATCCTGTCATCCTAGCAGGTGCTGAGGTGAAATTTCTGCTTGACACCACAACACACGAGTCTGAAAGGGAATTTCAAAGGGTCTCAGGGATTTTAAAGGGTTTGAAAGCTTTCCATCACTCTACTTTCAGAAGAAGGGTTTTACTCTGCTTATTCATGGCTTTGATGCTTGGTGCAAACAGCTGCTTGTTCAGAATTAGGTCAGAATTCCCAGACTCTGCTTTATTTTGCACTGTTTAGTACCCAAAGCTAACCATGCAAACTGTCCCTGTGAAAAGTATGAGCTGCTCCCCAACCCAGGGCACTTCTTGTTCATGCTGAGAGCTCTCTCAGACTGTAAGCAGTCAGAGGCCATCTGTGCAAAAAGAAACTTATATAAATATTGCTGCTTTGGAGCTGGTGTTTAGAAGGTGCTGGGCTAAATGATTTATTAGTGTGCTCAGTGCTGATGCTGAGAGGGTTCTGCTCAGGTTGGCTTTTATCACTGACACCTCCTTATGAGGTCTCACTTACTGGAAAATTCCTGGTAACTGGATAGTAGGAGGGACCTGCAGCCCCAGGTCATGTATCTTAGGATCTTGTGCTGGAAGCTATGCAATCCCTCCAAGCATGAGAGAATGAAACCCACAGGCACGGCCATCCTGGAGGCATGGCCTTGCATTAGTTGAATTTGATGGGAGAAGCTGCTACCTCTACACTAATGGCAGCTTAAAGTTTCTCCCTCCATAGTTTTGTTTCTCTAATTTTTGCATGGTGGCTGTGCAGCAGTCAGAAATTACTTTCCCCTGTACAGGTCCTTGAGCAGCCACCAGCAGAGAATGGGTGGACCCCATGTGTCTGTAAGCCTTCCCTGTGTAAGAAAAAATCCTTCACTTAGAAACCCCAATAGTCTAAGACTCAGTTAATATCAGGCTTTAGGCCACTTATTCATTCCTGCTGCATTCAGTAGAGCAGAGACCTGGATGTGTGGGATTGGAGGTCACTGGATTCAGCAGCCCAGCAGGTAAAAATAGTCTGTAGGCAGGTTGAGTATGAATTCCAAATTGGCACATGCACAAACCCTGTATACATGTGGCCACACACCACAGCCCAGTGTTGTGGTCTAAGCCCAGCTGGCAGCTCAGCTGCTCACTCACTCCTCACAGTGGGTGTTCAGGCACCTCCAGGAAAGCCAGACTCCATCACATCTGATGGTGACTTGAGAAGACAAACTCCATCCCTCCCTTCCTCCTTCTTCCCCCAGCTGTATGTGCTGAGCATGATGCCATAAGGTTTGGGATACGCCCTTGGTCAGCTGGGGTCAGCTGACCCCTCCCAGCTCCTTGTGCACTCCCAGGCTCCTGGCTGCCAGGGTGCAATTAGGAGCACAGAAGGCCTTGACCTGTGTAAGTGCTGCTCAGGCAGAACAAAAACATCCCTGTGTTTTCAACACTCTTCTCAACACAAATCCAAAACACAGCCCCGCACCAGCAACACTGAAAAAACCAACTCTATCCCAGTCAAAACCAGCACACCTAGAAAACACAGCACTTGCATAAGCAGCACAAAAGTTTTAGTCCTGTCCCCTCTGTCTGATCCACACAAAGGCCTGTGTGTTGGAAATAGATGCAGGCACACCATGTGGGCAGGAGCTGTCCTCATATATCCAATCTATCCAGAACCTACTGGCACCTGGGGGGCACACGAGTCCCCAGAGGGCTCCAGCCCCACCCACTTGCAGACACAAAAACACACACACACACACACACACACACACACACACACATACACATACACATATACACATGCACACACACACACACACACACGAGGCTATGGACCCCTCCTGTAACCAGTCATGGACACCCAGCCTACCTGGCAGCTGGCCCTGGATGCCCTTATCAATCTTTGGACACACACACACACACACACACACATACACACACACATATGCAGACAGGTCTCACAGTGAACCCCAGACCTCACACTCTCCCTGTGCTTGGCCTGGATCAGTAGCCAGCTCCTCCAGCTGTTTTGCAGGTAGGGATGGAGCAGTATGTGTCCCAGGCCTTTGATACCTTCTCCCAAGCCACCTATTCCGTTTGCCTGCCAGCAGCAGTAGGGAGCCTCTACCCAGGGATGTCACTGGATGCAGTTTAATGAGCGGACAGGACAGATGGCAGCAATGAGGTGCAGGACATGCCCAGACAAGGGTACTGACTGGTCTCTTACATCCCTTAACTCTTTCCTACTCATTATTCCCCAAACCACCACGATCCCTCCCTTTTGCCACTTCTGATTCTTCCCCATAACATCCTCTGAATCTGTTGCATCCCAAGACATTGTTCCCCTGCACCCTGTAATGTGCCAAACCCCTCAGGTGAGCCTCTCCTGTTGTCTCACCCCAATGGATGTCACCCTTGGCCCCTGGACAGTCCAGCAAAAGGCAGGGAGGGATCCTGTCCCCAGGGAGGTTATCAGAGTCTCCCTACCTTTTGTCACATAACAACACTAGGTCTGGCATATGAAAGCCTTTTTGCCCTCTCAGGTTACTTTGAAAGCTTTGCTTAAGTAAAAGCAGAAATTTGTACAATCTTTGGATTTTAGGGGCTGCAGCTTTGTTGATACAACGACTGCGGGCTTGGTGGTGAGATCAGGACCCTCAAAAGCAGTGCAGCAATGAAAATAGGAAAGGGGAATGGTCTGAAAACACAACCAAAATAGCTAATTGCACACACATAAGTAGTAAAAGAGTAACATTGTCAGAAGTGCTGGCAGTAGGCCAGGAAAACACTGGAATTTCACATGTTGAAAATTCATCAAACCTCCTTGATATAAAGTTACATGCAGGCCACTTCTGAGCAATAAATGAGTCTGTATTATCCCAAAGCCTTAAAAAATTGAATAGGCTAGTGAGTGGAAGCTTGGAAATTCTCCCTGAAAAATCCTTCCCTTCAGCTTCAGCCATGGCCAAGGAATAGCAGATCTTTTATGTTTTTCATTTTTTTTATCTTTCAAAAAAAATGAGAGAAGTGCAGAGCAGCAGATATTCTGCTTGAGGACTGCAGAACAGCAGCCACGCACATAATCACATTATCTTACTTTCCTACACTCTGTTATTTTTCCACTTGCATGATTTATTCTTGGCTACTATATAGCATAAATCTGTACAAAAGATGTAGTTCCATTTTTCTGAGTGCTAAAAACACAACAAATAGGCAATAGGATTTAAAATACAGTAAGCCAGTTTGAAACATTTGGTTCAACAGCCATCAGCTGCGTGACGGCACAAGGAAAGCTACTAGAGTAGGTTTTCATAGATGGGTGAGTTTTGAAAGTGGCAGTAGAGTAGGTCAGGATCTGACCAAAATGGTCTTGGAGCATCCTAAAGTTAATATGCTTCTTTGAGAAAATTAACTATTTTCACACAAAACTCTCTCCACATGAGTTTCCCCCTGCCAGTGCCCCAACCTACATGCGAGCTTTCTGCAATGGGATGTGAATTACAGCACCTTGCTTTCTGAGTGCTGAACTCCATCACATTTTACAGCATCTTGAGTCTCTTGCCCTTTGAAATAAGGTCCCCTTTTCCAAACACTTCAAGTTAGTCTGAGCTGAAAGCCTGAATCCAGAATCGTGGGAGAGATGGGGAATTGTGAGGGAAAAGATTTCACCACCAGGAATGCTGGCCCTTGATGGTCCTTGGCAGGCAAGCATCTGTTTTGTTCCTGGAAATGGATGTACATCTTGAACTTGGAAGAGTCAAGCAAAATAAAGCAGGGTGCTGCCTCTAAGTGGCAAATTAGAGTGGCAGAAAGAAGAAATGTTTGGTTTTGGGAGTCTCCTGTCAGTCTCATAACTGCATATTGAAGGCAGTTCCCTCCAGAATGACTTGGTGTGTGCTACAGCTCATGGGTGTGTTTGCTGGGTGTAAAAAACTGCCATGGCTTTTGGGGATGTGGGTGAGAGCCCCTAGAATAGGTCATGTCAAGTCTACAGACCCAATGGAATAATAATTTGTAGCCTTTCTGGGTAACAAATGCCTTCAATCTTACTGTTCCTATTCTCATATCCTTCCCAGGTCAGTCCCAGGGTAAGCAGATTCTGCAGAAGTTTTCTTCTGAGAAAGCCCATGACAGCTATTTTTATATATACTGAGTTGGAAATTGTTGACATCACAAATGGAAATATATTTTAATAGCAATTGTTTCAGTGCCAGTTCACATTTGCTTTAACATAAATGCCTTTTTATAAATGAACCCAGTTCTGTGAGAAAATCATACATGCAGTAACTTCAAAAAGCTGGCACAGCCTGGAGACCACCAGTCTCCACAGCACATACCTGTCTTCTTTTAAAAGAAATATTGATCAGATTTAATGACTTGTGAAATAAGTAATATATTTCCAGATATATTTCCACAATACTGTATCAGAGCAACATGGCCATTTAATGTCTTGACAAAATTTTCACAAAAGCCTCCTTTGCTTATCCTTAGGGTGAAGTGCCACTGATCCCAGAGCTCCCTGGCTCAATGCTCTCTGTTAACCACAGCAGAAGATGGAGAAGATGAGACATAAATGCAATTCCTTTCTTGGAAATGCGTAATACTTTTCCAGGATTGCTAAGAAAATACTCTCTGTCAATACTCAGAGGCTGAGGAATAAAAAAGGCTTTCTGACAACCCCCCCTAAACAGTTAACTCTTCCAACACAAGCTTGAGAAGAAGAGAATCATATTTCCAATGATTTCATGTGCTTCTCTATTACTGACCAAAAAAGAAGTAGAGGAAAATATGGCTAAAAAAAATATTCTTTACAACTTTTTACATTTCTTTTTTTCATTGCTTAAGTGTCAAATTATTGGGATTAAACTTCAGAAGTCCCATTGGTTTCTCTGCATGGTTTGCCAAGCATTTAACGATCTATTAGCAATTAATAGAGTGTGCTTGGCAGGCTAGCAACCTGGAAAATATTCATTTCATATCCAGCAAGCAAAACACTTTAGAAACACATATAAAGAGCACAGTGATTTCAGAGAGGGTTGTCATGATGAGTTTGAGTTTCTTGCCTGCTTCTATTAATTTGACAGTAATGATATAAGTTCAATTGCTAGGGTAGAGCGAAATACTTCAAGAGGTCTAATATTTCAAACCCAATTATTTTAGATTTCATTTAATGGAAAGTGTTGCTATTTTGTTCCAAAGTGGAAGACTACTACAATTTGAGATGCAGGATATTTCCATGGAATAAAAAATTAGATTTTCTGACTTGCAGCTATAGCATCTTCGTTCTAATTATATGCATACATACATTTGCATGAGAGAGTACCTGTATTTCTGCAAACTGGCTTAAGTAAAAGAAAATTTGAATTAAAATAATTGCCTCTTCTAGCACATCTGTTCAACATTAAAAGAGTATCAACTCATTATCTGATACACATTATCCAAGATAGTGTTAGCTTTTTTTCATTTTATGCTTCTTTTCAATTGCAGCTTAAATTCCCAAGCTCTCTGAAATGGTGAGTCATTAGGAATGTAATTTCAAAGACTGTATTTAATCTCTTTATCTTTTCCCACAACTGATTTACCCAAGGGCACAAGCAAAGCACACAAAACATATTCCTAAAGGCCCCTAAATAGTTATTTCTTTCTTATCTAGCTTTATTTTATTCTCACTTTATTTAAAACTGTTCTAAAAAGACTCATAGAGTTGGTAATTTTGACTGTGAGGGAATCAAGCAGCTTTTATCACCATATGGATTTGAGCTGATGGCTTGGTCTGAATTTTGTGTCTTCTGCTTCTTGTTTCATGTGTGTCTGTCTGATCCACAGCACTGTCTCCTGTCTATTCCTACTGGCTCTGGAATACAGGCATGTAAACATTTTGTCCTTTGTACCACTACTTTTTTTTTCCTTAAAGAATACTTCACATGAAATTGTTGTCTTAAGTAGGAACCATGCCAAGTAAGGTACTAAGTAACTGAAAATAAATTAATTCAAAACAGTTATTAAAGTTAGTGACTATCAAAAACGAAAAAAAACAAACCCAAACCAAAAATCTAACTGATGTCTACTTTGAAGTTTAAAGTCCTGGGTAGTCCAGTCAGAAATAAGAAAGGGGGGAAAGGGGAGATCTTCTGTATTTCCAAATTGCTGTTAATATTTTATTTATTCTGGTACAGTACCTGAAATATATTAATGTGCATTATCACCACATGTGTGTAATATCTTTGTAGAAGACATGTTGTGGAATAGAGGTAGACATGGAACTCTTCCTGCAATTATTTCTGGGGATATTTTCCTCACTTTTCTTGTCTGAATATGTCACATATGTCACTAGTTTGTACAGATAACTTTGTTGGTGCATTGGTTAGTTCCAAGTGTAGTCACTCACCGGTGTAGAAAGTGTGTACCACACGTTACCATTCTGATTTGGTTATGTGTTCTAGTTTGAGGATGCCTTCCCAATAAACACAAGCTTCTAGCTTAAATCAGCTTTCCCATCTGTCATGAAAAAACCTTTCTCCCATGCTGACCTGAGCTCCAACTAATTTTCCTAACGAGATGCTAAACAGGAGCCTTGGCTGTAAGTGAGACTGATAAGCCTTGTTCATGGCTGCAGCTGGAATGCAGACAAAAGCCACCCAAGGACACGCGGTCTTCAAATGTCCTTCTCGAGGTTCCTGCTGGGCAGGGTTATCTCCCACCATTGCCAAGTGTGGGAGACAAACCTCGCTGCCCTTGACTGGAGGCTCTCTTCACAATGAACGTGATACAGTAACTTCTCCCAGAGCCCAGGAAGTCCGTGTGACTCTGCTGTGATGATGCCTGCACCTCAGGCACTGTGCCCAGGATGCCAAATATTCAGCCACATATGTATCCTAAAAAATATTCTAAGGAGTAGAAGTAGCTATTAAAGGAGTGTGGTGAGACAGAAGACAATTGCAATTCAGAAAAAAAATCTCATATTTATCATTGAGGGGAGATTTATGTATATTTAGAGGAATGATAATTTTGAACTTGATGATCAAAATGAATTGCGTATTTTTATAGCACATCCTTGTTCTAAGACACAACAACCCAACCTGTGCTGTCACTTTGTAACCTGTAAAATAATTCACAGAGGACAATGCTGTGTTTATGATCTACAGCACATAATTTTTTGATACTGTGACGTACAGATTGCAATGCACAGACTAAAGAAGCAAGATGAAATCTAAGGAAAACACTCCACATTTCAGGTTTTATTGAAAGAAACTAAGCCTAAAGTAAGGTCCATCTTCCAATGACGTAAACCTTGGGCTTATTTCTGTGGTGTCTTGCTCCCTTTGCTTCATAGTTAGGTGTTCATACTTGTATAAAGAGAACACTCCTGGAAACTTTATGCTCCGTGCAGGAACACAACAAAGACAGACTATGTTGGGAGCAAGCAGTCTTTCTACACTAAGAGACACACAGGACAAAGGAAGTGGCAGCTTCTTCTTCCAAGTGCTCCACAATGGATTTATTTGAACACAGAAAACCCCTTCCCTTGAGGATCAGGGCTGATGTGTATTATTTCTAAAAACAAGAGTCCACTGATACCCCATGATGTACCACCAACAAGAACCTCATCACTCTCTTCTGCTTTCTCCTCTGCTCTTCCCTGGCCTATATTTTTTTCTGCTGTTGTATCATTTTTCTTTTGACAGGAGTTTCTAATTATCAGCAAACAGACATAGTTTTCCTGCTTCATTAGAGACAAGGCATTCATCCTTTCTGCATGAGAAAGGCGAAGTTCAAAAGCACAACTAATTAAAAGCAACTAGCAATCAAGTTGGCCTCATAGGCAGCGCAGGAAACAGCTTGCCTGTGGACATTTTACCAACAATCTGACTTCTGTGCTTCAAGCAGTATAAAAAACCTTTTTTTTTTTGATCAAAATGTTCCTTCTCAGGCTGAGATTGTCTGCAGAGAGGACAGATAACACTTTGGAAGTGCTAAAGCCATGACTTTGCCATCTTTATGTTGTTTGGAATGACACTAAGCCATCAACTTGACGTTGTACAATTCTTGGGTCCACACCAGTGTCTGAATGTCACAGGCTGGAATATATGCTAAGAATCACTAGGAATGTGCTGTACTGCAGCAAGCCATAAGCTCAGCTGGATCCCAAGAGGTTTACTTTGATCTGAGTTCAGAAAAACTCAGAAGCCCATTCCAGTTTTCAACCCATTCCAGGGAGGGTTGTTTTTGCTGCTGTCAAATGAATGAGTTCCTAGATATTACTGTTTCTTTGGGGGAACTTGCTACATGAATGTCAAGTCCTCAAGCTCTTGCAGTCATTACTAATATTATGTCAGTATTTATTTACACAACTGCAAGATGCACAAATCCTACCATCGATTACTAAGTTTTCCCTTATCTCATAAAATGAGAAGAGGCAGCATGAATTCTAAGATGCAGTCCCAGCCAAGGACAGAAACTAGAAGACAGCTGTGACTATCCTGGCTGTTCTGCCAGATGGTGGATGCATGACCCAACAGGCACTGCTGTTCAGAGATTCCCATTTGGATGCTCATACTTCAGTACACCTGAAGAAATTTCTCCCATTCTCTTGATGTCTGAGTAATGCCTTTAGGTAAGAAACCATTGAATATTTGGCTCACAAACATTGGTTTTAGTCCCAATCTCCTCCAAAGACAGAAACCTACTTCAGCTTATAGCTTTTATCAGATTATTTTTTTCCACTGCCAACAAATGTGGAAAACCTCACAAATCTCAAAGAACACACTCCACTCCTCTTGACAACGCAGCTGTCTGCAATTACAATGTGCTGCCATGCTATAAAGAGGACAAAGATAGTCAATATGTATAAATGTAACAATATTTAAAGTGATTTTTTAGCAGACTTTCCTTGCTGGCTCTGATTGGGTCGCTTTTTTTCTTCCATTCATTCTGGGCAAAAGATACATATTATTCCAATAGTATGCTAAAAATGCAAGTAAGTCATAATTAGGAACTTCCGCAAATTGAAATATTTAACTAAATTTTAAAAATTTATAAATCTCAACAATCTTTTTGGTACACAAAGGTTGCTTAGACTTCTGGTATTTCTTTATTCTTATTTTTGGAAGAGAAATCAGTCTGTTTCTATTCTTGTTTCTTGATTTTTACAATTGATCTCTTGCTTCTCAAGATGAAGCAAAATAGTTTTTCTGGCATTAGAAGAGCTAGACAAGAGATCTACAATTTTAAAATCAATATAAATCTTATAAAATTGGCCAACTATCAAAGGGTAAGAAAGAGTAATTCTTACACTGCTTTAAGCTCTAAAGCAGTTCCTTGCTGTCCTCTAGTGGAGCAGTAATATTCTCATAGACACTACATGCTCTTTTCTTCTTGTAACTAACCTGCTGTCTTTGGAGAGCAATCCTTGCTCTTTCCAGACTTCGTAGCTTTATCAGCATCCATTACATCCCTTCTTGTGTGTGAAGGGCTCTGCTCTGCAATTTCCCCTTCTATATCCCAGTTCCACTTGCTCAGTGAAAAATTTAACAGACTTCTTCCTTCACTCTTTCTCAGAACACAAATAGGTTGAATAAAATGGTACTTGGCAGAATCTCACTGAAATGTCTTATGTACCTTTAAACAGGCATCCTCTAGGAGACAACTTCTTTTGCACAACAGCAACTTGGTTCTACTGTCAGATAAATCGTATTTTGACACCTTCAAAGTATCTAGAAGGTCATCAGAATGGCAGCTGTAAAAAGTATCTTTACATACTGTATTTATAAAGGTCTGAAAATCTTGTTCGTTACACTCCTATCAATTAGCCCAGTTCCCATGACTCCATAAAACTCATCAGACTGCAGCCCCACTGATCTCCTTGGAGTCTTCTTTAAAGCCTCAAGGCAGAATTGTTACTTTGTTCTCCTTGACCACCACAGCTGATTTGAATGTTGTGCTCCATACTATAGTGAGGGTTCTAGCAGTTTCTTCTCTCACCTTCCAATCCACGGGAGCAGGCTTCAATCCTGCCTGCTTGCCAACGCCCACGTCATTGACCTTTTCTGCCATTTCAGTTATCAACAGCTCTGCCCACCCACCCGGCCAAGAAAGGTTCCCAGCCACTTCCATAATGAACATTGCTGTAAAAATCCCATCTTGTCATCTTACCTTTAAATGTTCCCATTATCGTTTGATCTTTTACTTGATCTTTCACTTTTATTGATAAAGTTTGTTCTGATAGTTCTTAAAATAGGATTTAAAGTTATTTCTTTCAGAAACTTTCTCAGACTGATGCCTTGAGAGGCTACCTAGAACAAAGGCTAGACAGTGATAAAGGAATAAAGTAGGCATTTATTTAAAAAGGCCTTCAAAGCATACACCTTGGGCAGTACAAGAGCCGGGCTGTGGCTACACCCAAGATGGATGGTGGGTCCTGAGTTTTCACACTTTTATAAGTTTTGGTCCCTTTATAGATTTGGGTTAATTGTCCAATTACACCTTCAGATTCTGAAGTCCCTTCCTCCCAATCTCCAATTGAGGAGATTGCTCTCCTCAATTCACTGTTGTTTATACTTTTTGGGCCTGAAGCTGCAACGGTGACCTTGGTTCTCAGGCTGGAAAAGGATTGTTTTGTCTAACTAAACTGAGAAGAGAACTTGCCAACACTTTATATTAAGTTCAGAGTGATATACTAATGCAGTACAGAATCTGGAAAATATGACAGCTGAAACTTATGGCATCAAAACAGCCTACTTCACAGCAAATTTACATTTGATAAGTTGGAATGTGCTTCCACTTTTCTTTTGGTGGATGTAGCTTCTACTGCGTAAAAGCTCTCCCTAGTTAAAACAGTCTTCTACCCTACTCTTCTTGTTAAAAACTTCTTTTTTAATGGATAAATATTTATGCAGAGCATGTAATAGTTGTTCTAAAACAATTTTCAAGATACCCGCAAGAATTCCACTTCTTGGCAGCACCTGTTAATTTTTTTCAATTAAAAAAAAAATCCAGGAAACCAGACTTACCTTGGCATAGGTTCTTTGACTGCCTGTTCCAAGAAATTATTTTACAGGTTGTAAACATTTATTGTCAGCATGTATTAATATATATGGGAATGACTAAAGACTTCCATTGTTATTTGGCTTTATGCCTTTGGCATTCCTTAGGATATACCCCTGTGAAATGCTGAAGTAAACCAACCAAGCAGGTAGGATGGGGACAGTGCCTACTGTTATCCCTTCTTCTACTTTTCTGCAAGGCCTGTAATTTCAACCTAAAAGGATTTTGTGTCACTTACTATTACAGTTAAATTGACCACATTTGTTTTAGTTTTTTTTTTTTTCTTGGGCCTATGCTACAACCTCTCCACCAGCAGAACCTGCCATCATTCCTATATAAATACAGCTGAATTTAAATGGTCCTATCCACCAAGTTTTTAAATATATTTTTATACCCATACATAAAGTACAAAAATAGAAATTGCAGATACATTTATATATATAAATATACACAGATAAACTCCCAGATGTATCTGTACTTTCTATTATTTTATTTTTACTTCAGGCATTTCAATAGTTGCTTGCTTTATGATCTCTTTTAAAAAAAGAGTTCTCACTGCTTGAACCCAACTCTGATTGTAGCTTCTTTATTCCTAAGGATCTTATGCTGATCTTTGGCTTGCCTACCTATGTGGGTATTACCCTGCCTCTGTGATACTGCATGATCTTACTTCTCAATGCAAGTATGGAAATATATCCCCACTTAAAAAGATTAATTTAAAATATCTCTGGAGAATCCTCTGTAACCTAGGTGATGACTACTGCTGTCCACTAGAACTCTGGGGCAGAGCTGTCACTCAAATTTAGAAATAACAATGCTTATCTCTATCAATAAATGAGACATGTATATGCAAAGAGATTTCAAGAAAAAAAAACAAAAGGAATATTGGATATTCTAATTTAAACACAGAGGAAAACATGGTGCTATACATTTAACAACAGAATTGAAGAAAGACACTTACACTTCCTGGTTTTCACACCTCCAAACTATGAACAGTAGATACATTTTGTATTTAATACAGCTTTATTCCAAGGAGATACAACCATTATTGCAACAAGAGAAAAGAAATACAAGAAATTCCAGAGCAAAATAAAAGCACCCTAGAAAACTGTCATTTCTGTTCCCATTGACAGACATTTACTCTTGCAAGAACAACTGATTTCAGTGACTTCAAAGCAGTTACCCACTGACACAAAGTTCAGACAGGAATTACTGGAATTTCAGCTGCTGGCCTTAATGAAAAAAAAAAAACATAGGAGACTTGTCTGACAGATGAAAAAACAAATACAAAATGTATTAACACAATATGAAACAAACATACATTAAATAGTTTTGTTTCCTGGTACATCAGACTTGCAAATGAATTTTATAAAATTTACATATTCAATTAAACAATTTATCTATCATTGTGGAAAACACAGCTCTTTATTTCAAGTTTTTATTAACTATAAATATCTACGGGCAGGAAAGACACACTTCAGGCTGGAACTCCTCACTTCCCCATCCTTTATGTCTTCTGCTCTTTGCCTTTTGGAGAAAACATCACAGCATAAGGCTGCCGCCTTTTTGGACGCTGACAGGGAGCAAGGTCCTCTTTAATGTAGCCTTAAAAAGAATAAACCTGAGGTAAGAAATACAATATAAAAACAAGCATAACTTTAGCTTTAATGTGTGTTTAGCCTCAAAAAATAACTTGTAAATTTTTTTTCTTTTTGGGGCAACTAGTTCTGACTTCACATAAAAGTTTTGAGATCCCAGTGTGCAAATGTCATTCATTAAAATACACAGCTGCTTTCTAGTAGGTAACTGCACAGTAATGCAATATAGACTGTTAACAATGAAGAACAGAATGGAAACTATGAATTGTTCATCTGTTCAAAACAAAACTGCACTTTTCATTTTCTTTCTACCAAGGATTTCACATAAGAGTAACAAAGTATGGAAGAACTGCTAATTTAATTCACTAATAAAAATCACTTTTGAAAATGTAAATCCTAGTCATACAGAGGAAACTTCAGGCACATGTGTTTTTTAGGTATAAACAGTACCTCCCTCTGTTTTAAGAGCACACAGATTTATTAAAGACTGGAAAAAGCCAAACATGAGCTTATGGATCAAACACACCTTGAAAGCTCTCTGATAAGAAAAGTGGACAGAAAATTTCTGTAACATGCTGAACTTAGCTAACACTGACAGTGAACAGACATTTTATGCAAGTCAGTTTCAACACCTGGCTTTTGTCAATTCCTTACTATTTATCAGCAACAGCATACACCAAAATGAGAGTAGTAGATTTCTACTTCATAGTTGAAAAATTCTGTCTATGTAAATTGGTTATTAAAAAAAAGAAACAAAACACAAACAGATGGTTCAAGACATCAATAAGGAGTAGAAAATACCTACATTGTACCCCACTGCTTTGGAGTGGCAAGAACAATTGCTCATCGTGGGAATTCTCTCTTGTGTTTTAGTTCTCTTGCTGCACTGCTATAAAGTATTTTCTTTTCCAAGGGAGGCTGATCTGAAGTCAGACTCTGATATACAGCTGAGAACCATTAACAACTGAACAGCTCTTACTCCAGCAGAACAGGGAGACAGCCAAGAAGCTAATTTTTAATGAGGCTGCAAGCAGATTCCAAATGGGTAGTAACAAGTTATATGGTCCATAAAAATCAAGGCTCCCTGTTGTGAAAGATTAAGGATGATACTGCAACGCTGTCACACAATACACACACACAACTCTGGCTACATTTTCCTATGCCTGACCTGACACTGTTACAAGAACAAATAAAAGCAAAGATTAATGTTTCACAGCTAATGCACAAAGTAAAGATATAAGGAACTCAGAGAGTTCCTATAGGACTCCTCACCCCAGCACTTCATCACCTCTGAAGAACTGTACATAAGAGTACACTACAAACTCATTGTGTTCTAACATAATTTTAAAAACCTCATTTTTCCACCAGGCTCTAAGATTTTGAGAAATTATTTAGAAAGTACATACTTGTATGTGAAGATGAGTTAAAAATACCCCAAATCAAACACCACATCTTTTCCTTGTCACTAACAAGCAGGGTATATGTATGAAAAACTGTTTTAACTACACCTTACCTGCACCATTTCCATTACCACCTCATATTATGAAGCTCTAGAAACACTGACAAAGGACATCAATATTGCTGCCTGTCCCTCCTAAGTAAGTACAATCTCTTGGCCTTTGCACCTGAAAATCCAATTCTTGCTTATAGTCAAAAATATGCAGGGTTTAAATTAAGTTCTATGAAAATCCCAATTATTTTTGTCTTCTCTATCTAGGCTCTAAGAAATTCTCCTTATATTCCTTTCTTAGTGGTACAGGAACTGCTAAAACCAGACAATATTTATTAAAAATAATGCCTGCTGATAAACAGACCTCAACAAGACTGGGTAAGAAAGGCTGCTATATGAACTAGAGATAATTCCAGGGGGAAAAAAAGAGCTTTAAAAAGTGCTTTTCAAGTTTTGTTTTTTTTTGTTTTTTTTTTTGCACAAACCTCTTTCCACACAGGTTTGGGTGGATGGAAATCCAACCTCCCAGAAATTTTCAGGAGTATTTGGAGGAATGTAGCGAAATCTATGTCTTGAACAGGAAGCTAGTTTCTTCTCTCTCTCTTCTTCTGGAATGTCTGCATAATACTGAAATGTAAGGCAGGGGGAATCCCAGTTAACAAATTTACACAACAAATTTATTTTTACAACTGCTTTACACAATTGACATTATCAATCACTGTGTTCATTAACACAGTTATCTAAAAACAATGGTGAGGACAGCCAGAGTAGACATGTGTTTTCCAAGTGACAAACACCTGGCAATTATCCTAAAAGCTTACTGAATTTACAGACTAAGTATAACTTTATCACGGTAAATTTGTTAACCTTCTATCTTTTATCATACTATAAGTAACAAGGTTGAGGCATGTGTACAATTACTTATGTCAGCAGTCTACTGACTGATTTTACAAAGCTAAGTAGCACAGGTGTTGAAAGAGATCAGAATTTTAAAATTTATTAAGTGTCAGCTTACATCTACAAATAAAATAAAAAAAGGAAAAAAACCCACTACAAACCCCATGCTGCAGAATTATCTCCAGTATCCAAATTTACAGTAGTAACTGCAAACTTAAGTCAAAATGCTTCCTACTTACTTAGCCTCAAATCAGAAGTAAATAAAGCGTTAGTTTAAGTAGCTGACTGACACTGGGAGTCCAGAAATTATCTGCCAGCTGAGCATTCTCTATAGCAGATTGGCTATACTCTTTCACCCCGTCAGCTGTACTGGGGGCTGCAATGAGAAAAGCGTATACTCTCTCCAAACCTTTTTGCTGGATGTTTCCCTGAGTAGCATCATAGAAAGTTAGAGTATATTTTTTTCCATGCAGTTTTCTACTGTTTTAATTTGTAATTCTAGTTGTATCTCCTAAAATTACAAATCTGGACCTCAGAGCACATAGAGGGTCAAAATATTTTCAAAGTGAATGCACTGTTTGATTCAACTGCTAAGTCAACAGTCATAGCCACAGAAGAAATCTGACCCTTGTGAAAATGGTAAAACAATTCTACTGAAATGGCAGTGCTACTATTCAAAAAGGCAAATTAAAGTTTGTAACTCATTCAATCAGATGGAAAGTAGCCTAGACTGGGAAAACCAGGAAAAGAACAAGATGCCCCTATCAACAGAGATTATTTCATGCTCTTAGCTACTGCCAGGATTTTAGAAAACCTACTTGGAATTGTAAAGTCTGTTCGTTCAATTTTTACGGACAAAAGTTAAGAACAAGGTGTTAAGTCAACAAAATTAACTATAAGAATTCTACAAGAATTGTCTGTATAAGACAAATATTGCTGGGTTTTACTTGGGGACAATTAGCAGTGCTCCTTCTTTTGTCCTGTAAATAGCCTGAAATTTTAGAAATTAATCTACTAAAAGTTGGTAGTGTGTGGCATTTTTTTTTAATTAAACAATTTATGACTAGTAAGGAATAATTACAGATCCAACAACAAAAATACAGTACAGTTTAGTAGGAACAGAAAATAAGAACAATCAAAAATCAAGATAAGAATGTTTTAAAAATAAATTAGAAAAACTCTTCTTCTTTGGCTTCTTTAGAAATCTGTTAGTTGACAGAGAATGAGAGTTATGGATGTCAGCTAAACAGCAAAAAGAACTCTCAGCTGTTTTCTAGATTGATCTCACTGTCTACACCATTTTTAATCCATACAAAACATTTGAGCTAGGCTTTTCCACATGTGAAGATACTGCAATCTCATCCTGTCTTCCCTGTGAAAGAATTGTTTATAGAACTCCACAATTTGCAGTTCCAGAAAGGGAACAAACCCTGACAACACTCCTCCCATTAGTTTAGCAAAAATTTACAGAATAATTCCTGTAATCTAGATGCATATAAAAATATATCTGAGTGATCCTTCTACACACCTAAGTGTAGCTACAATTAATAACCACACTAACAAATGTTACTTTTACAAGCTACCTGTAACTTCTGCCTACAATCTTCCTCTGATAGCATCACAAGGTCATAAAAAAACAAAACAAGACTTCTTATCAAAAGTTCTACACTGTAAAGTGAATGAGATGTTTCCACAAAGCTGTAAGATAAGCACTTATAAAGGACTTTAATATCAGCCTGCTGTGGCACGTGCAGAAGTTAAATCTCAGGTCTTCTCAGAGTGACAGTAACTGACCTCACTCACACCACTTGCAGTACAGGGCCAGAATCAATTTATTGATCTCTAACCAGTCCCTAAATATTCCCTTAGACTTTGGCAGCTTTTCAAACCCATATGGCTAATCAGCAAGCCAAGACTTTTCTAAAGCATCATTTATGCTTTATCCCATACTCCCTTCTTCCACAGGCATTTTATTCAAAGCTAGTTTTATTATTGTGCAATGACACAGCCAAGCATTCCACACATTCCAAGACATTAATCTTGAATCGTGTAGACTTAAAAAAAAAAGCCCAAAAAAGCCAAAACCAACAAGAAACCCAAACTTTCCTAGCATTTAATGCAGAAACCTACTGTTACAAAACTGGAGCTGTGAATGTTTCCAGGCGCTATAGTTATCACTCCAACTTGACAGAAAGTAACAAGAACTGGATTTGCAGAAGGAATATCTGTAGCTTTCAGAAACAGGAAATTAAAATGCTTTAACACATGGCTCTGGAACCATGAAACAGATTGAAAGAAAACAAAAAAACCCCTAGCCTTCAAATCTTTTAAATAAAACATTTTTTAAAATGGTATTTATAGTTGACTGTAAAAATTAAGTATTTGTATTTAATGAGTTTTACCGATATTTTTCAGAAAATATTTTCATTAAAAACATACTCTAATAAATTTATTCAGCCAAGTAAATGGGACTTGACTATAAAGTGAATAGCAGGAGAATCTCTGAAAATTGTTGGTTCTAGATACATGTGGAAATTAAGTGGAAAGATTCCAGAAAATCCACCATTGTTCAGTCATTACTCCATACTCCTACTGAGTCATCATTTATTAGATCATAACTCTATTAATGACTAAATAAAATATGTTCTTATTACACACGTAATTATGTCAATATTTTATCTCTATACGAAGTATCTGAAAGCAGTTTGTAAAGAGAAAGGGAGGAAAAAAATGTGTAATGTGGAATCAAAAATTTTGTACTTTTTAACAAGTACTTTAAACAAGTAAATTCAAACAAGTAACTTCAAACATTTTTGCATGCATTTGCATAAATATACACATTGTTGCCTATGCTGGTGCAATTATCTGAAAAAATTAACCCAGAAAACAAAGAAAAAATCAACCAAGCCAAAACGAGATCTGTCTATCTATATAAAGGTACAACAAGACATACAACTCACTTATTCCAGCACCCGTAAAGTTTAGTAGAGCTTTGATCTAAAGCCTGGAAACCTGTAATAGCTCTTTTACCAGCTCATGTATTTTTTATTAACAGTAATCTTACTGGAACTATGACATAAGAAGCTCTTCTATCATACAGATACCCACCAAAAAATCAAACCCAAGTCTTTCCATGCTATATGTGGCTACTGCACTAAAAACAAACAAACCACCTGCAAACTTGGTTATCCTGCTTTGGTAAACACTTACTTCCCAGCTACTCTAGGTAATGATGATGATGCAACCAGATTAATAATTAAAAACAGCACTTCAGCACTTAGATACTGTCTTGAGTTAGAAGAAAGGAAGACTGACAAATTTTAAAGCACTACTTACTATTTCACATTCCTTACAAGTATGGCCAAGTAATTTTCTTCTTTCTTCTTTTTTCCGAATAACCTCAATGTGAGGAAAATCTAACACAGTATTCTTTCTGAAAAACAAAAACATTTTCACATAATAGTACTTTTGTTTCTTCTACATGACTGGAAATTTCCATTTTTTTAGAACACAATAATGGACAGACAAGTTAAAAAAATAATTCAGAAAATGTCTATGAAATCAAAATCATACTGCCTTTCATAGTAGAATAGGGCAATTTTTATAAATAAAGCAGTTTTCAAATGTAATATGAACTTTTACATAACCAGAGATGTGTGTCTCATTATTATGGCTTTTCATAGTGTAAAAGTAATTACTATATAGAAATTATTTAAATAGGGACCTTCTATAGAATATTTATTTTTGTCCAAGACAGACAAAAATAGACACAGAGTTGTGCTTGCAATGATTTCCATGAGAGGAACATATGTTGGGGCTCAAGATCAGTAGTTTCTTTTCAACTTAACTGCTCTCAAAATAGTAAACAAGTTTTCCTCTACAAAGAAAACATGCACTGAGATAAAATATAAGCTAACTGAAGGGCTTGGTATCATTATGAAATGAAGATTCAGACTTCTAATTATGATCATACTGGAAGGCACAAAGAGGTGCAATTGTTGAGCACTATTCATTTCTTGCCTAGAGAGCAAGGACAAAAATACCAGAGACGGAAAGGTTTTCATTTGTACAAGCGGCCCACAGGTCCTTGGCTCATAAATTCAGGCATGACCACATGCCCTAAAGAAACCACACGGATTATGAAACACTGCATTCACTAAAGAGGCAATCCCTTCTTTTCAGCAAATATAATAGGCATCTCGACATTTTTTCCCTTACCCCAGTTTTTATCTAAAGTCTTATCTAATGTAGTAGATCTTCTACCTCTGCATCTTCAACTGCTAGGCTGTTACACACAAACACATTTATTTTATGGAGGATCAAGTTTCCTATAGGGAAGATACAAAGAGTCTTAAAATGCCCATAGAGAACAAACTAAATTACCTCTCATCACTTTTGAAATAAGGCTCCACAAAAGCTTTCTGCTTGGCTTTATCTTGTTTATCCTCATGTTCTGTAAATACACATGCAAAACAAAATATAAGGTCAACAGACTGCCTGCAGAAACTTCTGTAAAATTATTAACCAACTGTTAAGAAATATAAAAATTTCATGTACATTTCAGTCTGAGACAACAGATTCAAATAGATACAAAAAAATAATACAGAATTTATAGAACAATCAATGAAAAAGCATTATTGGAGCAGAAGGAAAACAGCAGTGAGACAAGCAAAAAAGACAAGAAGAACATCAAAGGAAATCCTGCTTAAAATACAAAATACTGTAAAATCTTCAATAGAAGCTAGAATAGTGAGAAGAAAGGAAGTAAATAACTGTAGCCAAAACCTGGTGTTTCTTCTGTCAGTTTAGCGTTCTGCTGCTGTGCCAGCTTCCACTATGCATTCTATATTTGTGTGGTATAAATGAACTACTAAAAACAATTTCATATTGCTTTATGTTATGTCCTTACAAGTAACCAACTTTACCACAAATTTATGTGAAAAGGAACAATGGTTAATTTGGCATATTTGTTCCTAAAGAACAGTCTGATTTCACATCAACTCTTGTAGTTTAAGTAAGCTATAATAAAGACAAAACCAATTTATATCCCACTCTTTAGTTTCTTGCTTGCTGCTATTATTCCTTTATCCTGCTCTTCATCATGAAGAGTTTCTTTTTCATCACATGCAGAAGGACTATCTTCTGGTAGGCAGGACTCATATTCTTCATGGGTCGTCCGATCAAACATATCTGTTATTTCTCCTCCTGTTATTAGAAGCACAAAGAACATCCAAATCAGTGTCTCAATGATTTTAGTCAAGAAACTGCATTTTGACTAAATGTGTATAAAAAGAATTAACATTTACTTACTGCTCCAGTACCAATTAACTCAAAAACATTATACCTTATTTCTTGCTGCAACTTCTCTGTCAATCTTTCAAATGTGGCCAATACTTGTTTATTTTTCAGATACCTTCAGATTTCTAAAATCTGATTAACTGCTGAATCACTGTGAGGTACCTTTAACCTTAATACTGGATATGTGAAATTTTTGGTCTTGTAATTATGGACTTATCCAAGCAGAAGGAAATACTTTTTGTGGGTAGGAAACAGTCACTGCCCTGAAGCCATGATTCACCACATACCATATGGTAAAAGTGATATAAACACATTTGGATTTATTTAAAACATACTAGTTCTATTTATGTGTCATTAAAAATGAAATTAGTCTTCTCACACAAAGTCTGATGTGACTGCACAGAAAACTTTCAAAGCTGTTCACTGCAGCTGAGATCAGAACCGTTATATGGTTACGTATTTCACCCTTTAAGCAACGTAAAGGAATAGCTACTGGCTCTCTCAGCACAAATCCTGGTTTGCTTTTTTTTAACCTATGTTAAAAAAAAACAACCTCAAAACCCACCACCACCCCCCTAGGAAACGGGCTGACCTGTGTAACCTATAAAAATTCATCACCACTTTTTTACTGCAAACCATTTTCTACTACCTAGGCATACAGGAAAAAAAGGTGCCCTTTTACTCTTTCCTCCTCTTCCTCAAAAAACTAATCAAACAAAAAAAACCTCCCAAACCCCCAAATTCCTACCACACCACAGAAAAGCAAACCAAAGTGAAGAAAAGAGAAAAATAAAGTCTTACGTGGACTGCCTTCCTGATTTTGCTGTTGATTTTTCATTTCTAATAGCACACTGTCACTAACATATGTATAATCCATATCAACAACTTCCCCTCCAACTCTGGTCTGAGAATCACCCTAGGAAAAAAAAGCAAACATGACAATTGCACCCAGAATCAACTGGTTAGTCACAATGTCAGTGCTATGTATCTGAAACACTTTCAAAGCAGTTACTAGCTTCTTTTTGGACACTGATTTACTTTTTTTCCTGCAGGTTACAGCCTTATTAGAGTTCTTTCTCACAACCATTTGTCCGTTTTCATATTGAGAATATGCCTGCTTGAGTTTATGAAGTACAACTAAACAGTGGAAATGTTTTAGGATAACTGTAGCATGGACAAATATCAAATGAGCCAAATTCTGAATTTTGTTTACAAAGTGGGTTTGGTCTACCCAGAACAATGTTCATAATACTACTTTGCAGGCTTTTTCAACATCATAGAACATGCAGACTTATTATAAAAGTTCACCTTTGTATCAATCACAGTTATGTCCATTTTGTACTGTGAAAGGTCAGCTCCTGGGTCTACGCTCCACTGGAAGTTTTCTAAAGAGGGTTTATCTTTCAGGTCTGTATACACACAATATGAGAAAAAAAGACAAATAATTAGAATCAAACTCTGTCACAAGCATCTGATCCCCCGGTTGTTCTCTATGTGCTTTATGACGGCATTCAAGGTGATCTGCTCCATAACCTTCCTGGTCACCTGGGTCAGGCTGACAAGTCTGTAGTTCCCTGGATTCTCACTCCAGCCCTTCTTGTGGATGGGTGTCACATTGCTCATCTCCACCTCAACTGGGACCTCCCTGGTTATCCAGGACTGCTGACAAATTATGGAAAGTGGCTTGCTGAGCACTTCTGCCAGCTCCCTCAGTACTCTCACGGCACAGTTGTATGTGTTTAAGTGGTGCAGGAAGTCACTGACAATTTCCCCTTGGACTATGGGGGCTTCATTCTGCTCCCTATTCCAGTATTCCAGCTCAGGGGCTGGTTACCCTGAGAATTACTATTAAAGACTCAGGCAAAAATGCAATTAGTACCTCAGCCTTTTCCTCATCCTTTGTCCCTATGCTTCCCTCACATCAAATAAAGCAAGGATATTCTCCTTAGCCCTCCTTTTGTTGCTGATGGATTTACAGAAACATTTTTAATGGCAGTGGCCAGATTAAGCTCTAGCTGGACATCGGCCATTCTTATTTTTATCCTGTGTAACTGCACAACATCCTTGTAGTTCTCCTGAAGCTGCCCTCCCCCTCTTCCAAAAGTCCTCAACTCTCTTTCTTGATCTCTGAGTTCTAGCCAATGCCCTCTGTTCAGTCAGGCTGGCCTTCTTTCCCATTAGCTCACCTTGCAGCAAATGAGGCAGGCTGCCCCTACACATTTAAGATTTCCTCCTTCAAGAATGTCCAGACTTCTTGGACTCCTCTGCCCTTCAAGATCACCTCCCAAGGGAGGACTGTCGACTGAGCTCCTAAACAGGCCCAAGTCCAAAGGGGAAGCCCAAGTCTGCCTAAGCTTGCAGTTTTGCCACCTCCCACTTCTTGCTTCTCTGAGAATGGAAAACTATCATTTTATGACTGTCATACTCAAGATGGCTCCCAACCATCACTTTACCTACCAGTCCTCTGCTTACAAACAACAGGTCCAGGGGGTGCCTTCCCTAGTTGGTTCACTATTGAAGTTAGATCAATGACAATACAAGTGTCAGGTCTAAGTAAAGAGTACAAAGTGTCTGGTCATTGCTCCAGAGATACCTCTTGCTTTCTGTCTGAGGGGAATATTTAGATTCCAAGCTACATGGCCACACCAACTACTGGCAAGTACCTTTTAAATTCATAATGCAAGTATTTCTAAATAAAGTATGCAGTGTAGCAGCTTGGCTGAGGAGTACAGAAGCTTTAATTCTACAATGCTAGTTCAAAAAGTTAGTTTTCCAACTGGGAGCACTTAAGAAGAAAGAAGATACATGCTCTAAAAAGAATATATGACAGCCTGTGTTCATTATCAATAACAGTACAAATTTCCTTACCAGATCATCAGGAATAATGAAAAATATTAACAAAATTACTTATGCTTACACCTGAGTAGTTTTCAAGTATTTGATATAGATAGTTTGAACTCAAACTTCATGAGATTTTATTATTACACTGCAACAAATGACAATGCTAAACAAACAAAAATGAACAAGATTCCTAGCCTGTTGAATGTACACCTGAATACCAATGATATGTTTATTATACAGTGGCAAAAGTATGCCAGGGAGACACAGACTTGTAAATGTTGGGGGTGATCTTCAGAAATCCCAAATAGAATGTGACTGAGTTAGAAGCAGAACAAAGGGATTAAAGTGGAAGAAAGGAAGGTAGGAAAAACTCTATTCAATCAGAGCACAGGATGAGAGAGTAGGCAGGCAGTAAAAGGAACATTTTCATCAAGTTACCTTGCTCATTTTGCTGTGCTTTACTTTTTGATAGTCTACAAGGGTTTGGCTGAAGTACAGATGCTGGTTCAGACTCTCCATGTCCTGTCCTTGTTTTCTTTCTATTTGGTACATGGCCACTGGCAACCTAACAACATATTGCAATTTTACTATTTCCCAAAACTTATATAAAATACTTCAAAGGAGAACAAAAAGAGTCAGAAAAGCATACCTTCACATCATCAAAAAGTTCCTCTGTCTCTGCAGAACTCGGCAGTGGTGCAAATTTGAAGGGAGGAACTTCTTCCTTCATTGGGATCTGGTTTTTCCTGTCAGGGAATGTTTTTCCCAGCACTGCCTCTTGTACACAGGATTCCTCTTGTAAATCTCTGCCAAACAAACAGTTCTCATTGTTGGCATTTTGAACAGATGATGAACCTTCAGGAATGGTCTTCCCTATGTGTGAAAAAATGTCATTCAGAGTCACTTGCTTCAGTCTGTTTTTAAATGTCTCCTCACTTCCTTGTTTTTTCTCTTGACCACGAACTCCAGAGAAGCGATCAGACAGATCCAAGGGCTTATCACCTGTATGTTCCCCATTAACCTGCTGAACATCAGGTCGAAAGGGCGCAGAGCTCTCTTTGCTGAATGATGTTTTCTCACAGCTAACTGCATGATCATCTTCAGCTTTCTTTCTCTTAGCACACCTGCCTTCTAGCTGCTTCTGGTATACAAGAAGGATATCACCCTTGACCACCTCATTTTTAGCTGTGCAGGTGTTTCCAACACCGTTTACAGCCTCATTAGAATTCTTTTTCACAACCATTTGCCTGTGGACGGAGGCCTGGCTGATAACTGAGTTGATTTCTGTCCCAAGATTCAGTGGTGCAACAAAAGCAACATCTTCAGATTTTGATCTACTTTTATGAGATCTGGAACTGGATGGATTGTTGAAGAGGTTGGTTTTGAGATGAGGCTTCAATCCTGAATCTAAAATACAAGGAGCATGAACTGTACTTGAGTTGTTCTTCATGCTGCTAGAAGCTCCAAAAACAGGAGAAGCTACCCGAAAATCCCAGTCATCATGTGGTGGAGTGTTATGAGATGGATCTGAAATACTGAATACAATGAGACATGAGCGATTTTTCTGGTGTACAGATGGAAGGACAGAAAGTGATATAAAAAAAATTAATGTTTCCTATTGCTGATCTACTTTAAAGCTGTGTGAGCTGCTAATATTAACTGAAAATAGAAGGAAAAACAAAATTTAACCTATTCTAGGGGTAGGTACTGTTGCACTTAGAGCTGTAGAAGGCAAACAAAATATAGATCTCGTCCTTCATTTTGGTGTATGGTGTGAAATTCTGTTCCACATTCAACAGAGTTAAGCCTGCCTAAGTATCACTTCTATTCAAGGACTCCCTATCTTTCAGTGCAATGAAAAGGAAGAAAGTAAGAATAGTTGCAATAGGTTCTTGTATAGATCTTAAAACTACAACAGATTCTTAAAGCTTCTGCAAGTGAAGGAAAAAAGTGCAAACTCCTTTCAGGTACTGTTTTTTACCTGTCATCAACAAAACATACATTCAAGACGACAAATAGGGCCAAAAAAAAAAAAAATCCAGTTTAGACCACAATATCCTGAGGAGAGTGGGAAGGGCAACAGTCAATTGGTTTGACCCCTAATCAGAGCAATAAGATCCTTCTTGCATTCCAGCTCCCGGCCCACTATCCACAGGGTTATGGGCCTCAGAAGATACCTCACCATAATGAGAAGTTAGGAAAGAAGGGAGTGTGTACACAAGAAGCCCAAATCAGAAGTTTGTGAATTAAGTAAAAGTCTACAGTTTTGCATTCTATCAGTTTCATTGCTTCTCATGTTATTTGCTTGAAAGAAACCCATCTGATAGGAAAATACTTATTTCCATTTCTATACCTTTAAAGCAAAATGCCACAAGGTTTGAAATTCTATGAAGACCCAAACTTCTATAAGCCTGCTTAAAACAATTACAACTACACACCCTAAATTGTTGTCATCACTTCTTGATTCAGAAGGTGGATGTTTTCTTGAGTCTTCAGACTGCATGCTCTCTGAGGCCTGGGTCATAACTGTATTAGTGAGGGGAAGGTTCAGTACACTCTGGGACTCCTTGCAAATGGTGAAGGAAAGCAAAGAAACAAGTGTGAGAAGATATTTGATTTAAAATTAGAAATATGCTCAGTTGGCACATAAATACTCTGAAGACCAATTCAAATTGAAACATTCAAAACTCTGAAAAATAATAAAAGTTAAGAGATGAAATTTGGACCAGAAGCTTTAAAGAAATCCTATGGAAACTGAAAAAAATCATTCACATGCATGGACACAAAAATATTCTTCATACTATAATTTTCACAGTAGTTACCAACCAAAACCATCAAATAATCTCACTTGAGTCACCAACCAGTCTCATTGCCAAGAAACATTCTTCAATGTCTTAGATTTGATTACTACACAAAGGGAATCTATCAGACCCAAGCATTTAGATCACTGTACTAACAAAACTTGAAAGGAGGAACCATGTCTCTACCCCCCTCCTCAACCCCCTCAGACAGGTCAGTAGAGTTGTATCTCTTCATGCTAAAGCAAGTCAGTAAAGACTAAGCAAAAGCAAACCAAAGTGAGTTTACTGGAACTCAGAATGCTTTTGCAGAATTTTAATGCAAGAGGAAAATACTGTTTTTGTAAACAACTGGCCCAAAAAGTTGGTTATGTAAGAAATTTGGGAATACTTACAGATTCCTCTTCAACGCTAAGTCCAATTGTTTCTGCGACGACTGCTGCCAAGTTAAAAGATGGCTTTGGAACAGAGTATCCTCCCACACTTGGTTTATCTTTGTGAGTAGAAAGAAGACCACAATAAGTTACATATGCATTATAGTATCTTGCTCAACTCACAGAGATGGTACAAACGCAGAACAAAAAAGGTCACAAATTAGAACTGGCATTTATGGAAATAGCTTGATCTCTGTCAGATAAAAATCATATCTGGAAGCAGTAAGTGGCAAAAGGGGCAAAAGAATTTCTGATGAGAGCATACTGCTGTATCAGCACTGAGAAATATGTGTTCGATTTGAATACAGCTCCCCAAAATTAAAAATCGATGTATAAGTTGCTTTGCACACTCCCAGTTCAGGGCACAAATACTCTGATAAAAGCACGTAGAACTGAGAAAATGTTTATTTATAATACAATGCTTGTCTTGCATATTTCCTAACTGATAGTCACCATTATTTTTCATTTGTTTTTATTAGGAAAACAAATAGACAAGTTTCCCTTCTTTGAGGGGTTTAACATTACTCAGTTCATTAAATTGGGGCAAGATAATAAGATTGGAAAGTATAAGAACAGCAACCACCACAACCCTGACTTGCATGAATAATTCCATGCTGATTCTCACAGTCATTAGAGTATCCAAAAATTTATTCAAAATGTGCTTTATTAGGTTTCTGTGTTAAAAAAGGTTACAGAGATGAAACCTCAGTTTTACAATATTTTTGCCTTATTTTGAATGGAATTAGAACTAAATCTATTAATACACTTACTTGGCACAGGAGACAGTTGTGGATCACAGGTGTCTGTCACTAGTATCTCTCCTCCATGGTGAGTGCTCACTTGTGTGGAAAAGAGCGGAATTTTTCCAAACTCTAGGATACGTGGAAACATTTTCACATGGTGAAATTAGGTATCCCATTGCGATAATTTTGCATAGATACAGACAATGACCCAGATCTTAAACACACTTAAATGCGAAATTTAGTATTTTGGTGGATCCAGCAATGCAAGCACATCTGATAATTTGTGACAGTGATATGTCAGAATAAAAATAAAATGATAAATATTTTATAGTATTCCTTTTTCTCACAAATATGATCTCAGCCAGTCAGTTCTAAAACAATACTAGTACAAATGACACCACCATCTAGTCTGATCACATAAAAATAGTTATTCAAGCTGTATTTGACCTGGTAATAGGGCAATGAAATTACTGAAGAGTAAACCATCCGAGGCAACAATGTTCTGCATCAGCTAAGGTAATAAAAAGGTGAAAAACCTAAGATTTGAATTATGACAAAACATATGCCATGTAGTCCTTTCTACCTTGATGACCAATAGCTTTTCACAGCCAACTGTGGTAGGTATTCACACCACTTCTTACATATTAAACTTTGGATTCATTTAGTAGCTCTGTTTTTTTATACAGAATATGGAGAGAGATAGGCATGCTTAGAAAGGAAAAACTACTCATGGCATTAAAAATTTCAAATGCAAAATAAAGGGCATGAATAACCAGCCTACCCGTTCCATCTCACAGTTATTCTATTTTTATTCTTGGGAAGAGACTTTTAGTCAAGACTAATATTTAGATGTATTCATACTTTAAATACCTTTTTTTAATGCCACAAGGTAAATTTACCTGGATTACGATATTTCCTGTGTTATCAGTAAAATACAAGCACAAAGTGACTTATTTCACAAAAATACTTTTTGTAGACAAAATATATTAGAGTAATTTCTATGACACTACAGAACAAAGTCTGGAAATTAAATGCACACAATACTCTGAACTTAAGACACAAAACAAATGCAAACAGTGTAGAATACAGACAAAGAAAGATGTAGATCTCTACCAATTTCAGTAACATTACTTCAGTTGCAGAATAATTTCAGCTTGTGGCAAAACATCTGTTTCATTCTCCACTAGGTGGTGACACCACTGCACGAACGAGTCAAACCTAAACATGTTTTTTCAGCCAATTTGCACGTAGAGAAGAAATACAGGCTGGAAAACTGTTACATTTGCATGTGCTCATGGATGAATAAAAGTATAAGGTTGAGAAGTTCTGAGCATATCACTGATGTAACAGTTACTGCTATAGACTTTTTTACTGAACTTATGCATTATCACACAAAAAGAGAAATGGCAAAGCAAAAAAAAAAGCACAAGGGATTTTTTTTTTTTCAGATTTTGTCCTTTCCAATCAAGTTTATACACCATCTTTCTCTTTAGCCCTTAATTAATTAAAAAAAAAAAATACTCTTACCACTGTTGCTTTCCCTAAGTTCCAAATCTGGGGGTGTATGTTCTGTATATCGGACATGCCTATTCTCTTTTTTTCTTCTCATACGATTAACCACAGAAAACGAAGATGTTAGAACTGGAGAATCTGGAATAACTTCTGCCTCCACTGCTTGCTGCTTTTGCACCCTGGAGACCAAATCAAGTGGTCAAATAGAACCCCAAGTCAGTAAGATGAAGAGTTTTCACTTCAGCAAGCAGGACAATCACATAGTTCAAGAATGCAACTATTCTGGAAATACAGCCACCTCAATAACA
>VWZV01015918.1:47574-72894 GCA_013397155.1 Irena cyanogastra | reverse complement strand
AGAAAGACTTTTTCTTTGTAACACTTGAGATTATGAGAAGATGAAAGTGTTTCAAGGTTGATGTCGAGCAAAAGCCTCCATGTTGAAGCAACCAGATGTGAAAGTAGCTGTGAGAAGTTGGAACAGAGAGGGAGAGAGGAAGAGTCCTCTGCTGCCACAGGAGAAAGGGCAGATCTCTGTTCCCAAAGATGAAGACAATTTTAGAGATAGATAATGAGGACTTCTGCCTTTGAACTGTTCATTTTTTAAAATAATATCCCATAAGTCGACATGGCCCATCGACAAGCTGTGAGAAAGCTTACAGAGATGGGAAGGACTTCATGATGGCAGATTTTCCTCCGGGTAGCTGCTAGTCATGAGAAAACCATGAGAGAATGGTGTTTCTTCCTCTTGTGGAGAAGTCCCCAGAACCTTAACAAGAGGGACTTTTCTCCCTGAGTGAATCGTAAAAAGACTCTGTCAGAGGTGATAAACTGACTAGAAATTGAAGTTTGGTTCTTTGCATTGTCAGCGTTCAAGGGAAGGGTAGTGGGGGAAGAGAAGTGGTCTGAAAGGTTTGTTTTGATTCTCTTTACTTTTTCTTTTTATTACTGTCAATAAATTTTTTTTTATACCCTTTCGAAGTTTGAGCATGCTTTGCCTTTCTCCTAATCCTATCTCACAGCAAGAAGTAAGTCCGTTAGCTGAGAAGTCTCAAAATTCGTGAAAATTCTGAATTAGCGAACCAAAACCACTACACGTCCTCTCTAAAACTGTGATGATACACCACAAACCATGGGCTACAAACTTTACTGTTAGGGACGGCATCATTCAATGTTCACTTATTTCAATGGAACCAGATAATTTGAAGTCTACCTCAGCAATGCTTACATAGATGGGAAGATATGGTGTTCTGTTTTTTAAGTTTGTTCAGTTTTAGTTAGATAAATTATGTTAGTCAGATTTATAATGGTTTGTTCTTATGTATCCCTATTCTTTTCCCTTAAGTTGGTTTCTCCCAAGTTATTTTTACCAATTTTTCCCGCCGTCCTCCCTGCCAGTCTTCCCTCTTGTCCCCCCAGTTTTCCAGAATTATCCCTGCCAATCCTTAGTAACCCTGCCCAAACCCCTGTCCATCTCCCTAGTCCATCCTAAATCCTTCCAGAACCTTCGCTGAGTTGGCTCCCTGTGACTTTCCCCTCCTCTGTGTTACCCCCATTCATTCCCTGTCACCCCCCTTCCCTCCCCTAACAGACCCCTATTGGCTGGCCTGCGTGCCAGCCCCCGAGGTTCTGGTGCTTTATAATGTTTTCCCGGGCACCACCCGGGGCCATTTTCCTTGTCCCCATCCTGGGAGAATAAAGCCTTCTTTGGACACAGGAGAGAGAGAGGCCTCTCCTTCCCCTGTCGCTCCGGATCCCTCGTGGGGAACAGCTATTCCCCGCGAGCTCATCCACGCGCACCTGGCTGTCGCTGCCTGCCCGTGGCGTGCTGGGTCTTTCAGCTGGGCGCTCCACCTGCGCAGCCACGGATCGATAACCCGGGCAGTGACAGGAAGAGAAAACAAATTCACAAGGGAAAATAATTTGAAGGCATTACTATTTTTGTTCTGCAGTGACTAACATGGCAACTGGTTAGTTAGAGCCTTAGTACATGACGTGATAGCTTAACACCTTCATTTTAAACTATCATTCTGTCTGCATTTTATGTAGCATGGTCTTTATCAGCAAAGAATACTTTGTTTATGTATGTTAATATACTGCCAGGATTATGTTACAGTTATGTTGACATTGAAATTAAATCTAGGTGTCCTTTTTGAAGAAAAAACTATTTAATTCCAATAGCAAATTAGTACAGACACTCTCTATTCTTTTTCAAACACAATTAATGCAGATGCTATTTACAAAAAATTTGTACTTAACAGAACTATGACTAAAGTATGATTTTGGATAATTAATAAAATGTCACCCTGGCTTAGTGGTATTAACATGCAACTGGAAGTGTTTTTTTGTAGCTAGTCATTCAGATCTCCAAAATGGAGTCAGTCCTGGACAACTTTCTCACTGCTGATGTCCTGATATCAGAAAAAAAGGGATATTTATGAAAATCTCTAGGAAAACAGTTCCAAGTTTCAGGTAAACTGATACATGAGTTTAGTAGATACAGTAATATATCTTGATATAACCTTGAACAGATTTTTTTTTCATGCTTTACACCATTCTTGCATATTTTTGCAGAAGTGACAAAAGCAGCAGCTAATGCCATATAATTCCATAAATATTCTGCAAAGAAAAACATTCTTTAGAGATAAATAATTGAAATGATCCAAGAACCATTGCAAAGGAAATAGCTCACAGTTTAGTTACAACACAAGTTCACTCATTTATGCCAGGAAGTACTGAGTCCTTAGGCATTGAGAAAAATGTGTAAAAAAGTAGTCAGAATTGCTATGTGACCTGTTTGGACTCCAAAACTGAACCATTAATTCCATTCTGTACTCTGGGAATAAATATTGGGTCGGGAAAGTGGGGGAAAAAATGTACTAGCTCTCAGCTACTTTTGTGGAGTGATGCATATGACACCCTTTGTCCGTGTTCCATTATCATTACTAAAACAAAGGTCACACACTGTCAGGAATTCTTCAGACAAGGTAAGCTCCTTACAGCAGAGGGTTATGCCATCATTTATTTGCCATCTGGGCCCGTGAATCTTGTAGTTGCAACTACTCAGTGGCTAAAATTGTCCAATTTAGCCCAGTGTTTAAGATACTCTCTTAGGAAGAGCTGATCCGTCTAGACGGAACTGGCATGCCTGTCAGTGCTCAAAATCAGGAAGTTATTGCAAAATAATGTGGATGGGTGTGGGGAGAGTCCTCACACCTAAAGCAGTATATTTTGACACCTAAACAGATAGGTGCCTAATAGGAAATTCAGGATCAGGAATTCAGCCACACTGCACTTCTTTTAACATGGGTTTAGCAGCTTTCTTATCAGCTTTTTAAACACAGGATCACTTCATGGATGTATTGGTTTTAGATGAAATGAAGATATGCAGGTGTGTACCACTTTGAGTCCTTCCAAATTTCTATTCAGGCAACATGCTTTGTCCAGATTTTTTCTGGGGCTTTTAGAGTAGGGAATCCTCAAGTACACAATCATGCTGCCCTCTGACACAAAATGTAGAGGCTATGTTCCAAGCATGAGAGGTGCGGAAGGTAGATAGACAGAAACCAAGGACCCCACTCCTCTAAGTTCTTTTAAAACCAGCACCACAGAGATGGGCAAACAGAGAATTCAATCAGTGAATACATTTGAGACCTTGATAGTGTATGGTTTCCCTGTGTAGGAACTCCAGACTTGCTCAGCCTTCGCATGGCTGTTGGATGGGTGTGGATATTGTTGCACTGAGGGTGACTGTTCACCATTTATTGGTTTCTAACTCAGCTGTTGGCATAAGCCACCAATGACCTTACTGAGTGTAAAGCCCTATGCTAATCTCTTTGACTTTGCCCATAGCTAAAGCTAATTGTTGGTTGTTCCCTGAGGTGTTGTTATCACCCTCTGGTTTCCCATCCTGAGTATGGTACAAGGATGTAATGTGTGTGTTCGTGGTTCATCTGTGGGATTTCTTTTTTTATTTCTCCCAAAGTAACAAAATTCAACAAGTATAGCCAGCTAGATGTATGCTTTCAGGGAGTCCTCCTCCATAACATTTAACTGTGATTCTTTCCTTTTCCATGGAATACCAGGATTAGCTTACTTATCAGATAGGGGCAAATAAAGTCCAGACCTTATTTTATCTGAACAATGCCTTCAGGTAGGTTTCATCCCATGACCCTATTTCACCTAAGCCCGAAGAATCTGAGTAAGATGTTATGTTGGGTGCTTTACCATTTTCTGACTTCAAAGAATGGCAAAATCTATGTATTTACAGCTCTCCGTTTTGCTACTTGTAATGATTTCCTTTGAAAGAAGCCCCCAATGCTAGAGGATTTTCCAAGCAAGTTGCAGTTGTTATCAACATGAAGGGAAATCGGAGTGGTTTTTTGACCTCTATGTGTTTGACCTGCTTACCAACTATATTTTTTCATTTGTAAGAAGGAATGTATAAAGCAAGGTGCATTCATAAACATCTAAGACATATTGCTTTTAGAAAATTTCATCAGTATGCAAATTGTGTCTAATCTGGTTGTGGCAAAAATGAAAAGTTGTAACAAAAGATTATATTGCACTTTAAATGGTCTAAATTTAAAAAGTACTGTAATAAAATTAATTTGTGTACAAGAAAACATGCTAAAAATAAACATTGTGGTACTATGATTAATAGTAATGTCAAAAATTATTGCTGTTGCAGTGTACTGAATATACACTCTGCGATTAGGAATTTGGATTTATGGGGAACAGGTTTGGTTTTGATTTACCATATGAACAACCTGTCCCTTATGCTGTCAAACTTATGCAATTGCTTGATCAGTGATAAGGAACTGGTGCATGTGACTTTATTCAGCTCCTGCTTGTGTTTTGGCTGAACGCAGCCCATGCTAAAGCTTGGGAAGCTGGGAGCAGCAACATCGGATCCATGAGACAGCAACACGACAGGACACGAAAGCTAGGAAGGACTGAAGGTCATTATCACTGTCACCTGCAATTTTCTGTCTCCTGCAGTCACCATTCCTGTGTGCTGATTATTCTGCAGTTACTTCAGAATCCTCTAACTTATGGTAACAATGTAGACTGTTTTATATATATATATAGAGTAGACATACCTTCCAATCTGGAAGATGTGGATGTGTCAGCTTACAAAAAATAAGCTTTTGAGCTGGATCCAGTGAGAGTAAAGAGGCTTTTGTGGTTCCCTGTGTCATACATGGGATGCCTGCACACTGATGAGGAAGAAGGACAGGCACTCTCACACTCAGCTAGGCTACAGTTTTGCTCATAAAGTTGCACATTAGTTACAGAGTGGAGGATTACAAACTGTGAGTTGGAGTCAGGAAACAAAGAAATTGTGAGATAGAAACCTCATGAATTAAGTCAACACATGTTAGACTAACCTTTATGAAGGGGATTGAGCCCTTCTGCCTTGTGTTTGTTTTCTTTCCTGATGAGCTCATAAAGTAAAGTTCAATTGACAGAGTACATTGCCTTGCAAATTTGAGAATCCAAACAAGCTGTGACAGTGCAGACAGTAACGATGTAGGAGAAAACGAAAAGGCATTTAAGTGTAGAATATAAATCCCTGGCTTGTTTCAACATTAACTTGAAATAAAAAAGTAATACATCTTTGAGTTGGCATCAAGTTCTTGTTCTGATGTCTGACAAGGAGTTAAGTGGGTTCTACTTTTATGCATTAAAATAGTCATATTGGGAAAGGCTTTTCATAAGGTGTATAGGACCTTTCTTTAAATTTTTATCAGCTTTGACCCTTATTACAAAGTGTGATAAAAATATGGATGTCACCTGGATATTCTTTTTTATCTTTTAAAAGCTCTTTTCTTATAAGGTAACAAATACATTAATGGTACAGTTTGTAGCACAATTTTTATTAAATGTTATTATCTGACTTTTTTAATGCCCTAATTATTACCTTTTAAGACATTCTCATTAACCCTACCGCACGTATTATTACACATAATATGTGCTCCGTGGTTCTGAAATTCTCAATATTGTTAGAAATCTCCTAAGAGGGAATCTTAAGCAATATTCCAAGTGACAGATGATTTCCACATTGGGAAAGTTAGTCAATATACACCTTTATTTAATCTCTTTCTGTACTGCAGCAGTCTCATGATCTCTTCAAGGAGTATGGTCATTTAAAAAACATTGTAGGTATGAACACATTACACTGGATAAATTTGGGCCCTTACAGTGTGTAGACACAAGCCCTCAAGTGCAACACAGAATTGGATACACTGCTCATACCTAAATCTGATTCAGAATTTTCTCATTAAGTTTGTTGTCTTTCTACAGTGTTTCTTGCCAAAACCTAGAGGTTTCATAAAAAAAAGTTTTGTCTCGATTTAGTAAAACCCTGCTGAAATTTAAGAAGAAGCCATGCTCATATTTGGTTACCTGCCGAGAAACTTCAGTATTCCCTGGTCTGGGTTTCAGGCCCTCTTCTCCCTGTCCTGCTTCTGAACAATGCTGTCACTCTCAAGCCTGCCATGCTACAGGGTCCAGACTTTCTGTGACATTGGCTGCCCCTGGTTATGGGACAGCCTTTGTGTGTCACTTAACTGTAACTTTTGAAATTTAATGAAGACATATCAAGTCATGACATTTAAAGCTCCATTATCAATTATTTCATTTCAGTCTTAATTTATGTTGGAATAATAGCAGGTAAGACATATAGTATAACAGGAAATCTTTATGTGGGGGGAAAAAAAAGCTTAGAAAATGTTGTCAGCCTTTGTTACCAAAAAATTATAGGTAAATACAAAAAAAAAAAAAACAACCCAAAACCCAGAACATGGATTGAGATTTTACAGAATGTTATAAGTAAGTATGAATAAATTATTCTGAGGATAAAATATAGAAAATAAGAAAGTGATCTAAGTTGAATTATGCATACAGTCACAGGTCCTCTGACCATTCATAATTCTGATCATTCAAAATTTAGAGACAAAATGAAAAAACATCATTGAAATTATTCATCCTGATTTTTCACTAAATGTCTGTGTTATGAATCTGATTTTGCCTTTATCAGCCAGTTTTACATGGAAAGGAATTTGGCTGCATATTCTTTATTCAGAAGTGTGAAAATAAAAGCATATTGAAGTTTTTATATGGGTGGTAGAATGAAGCTTATCACAGCTGATACAGTAAAGAGTTGGTGGATACATACAAAAGTAAATTGCAAGAGGCTCTAGACTATCTCACACATGAATGAGGTAGGGGAAATACCAAAGAAACTCACTGAAGTGAGAACAAGCCTGGCGTAGTGCACACTCAAATACATTTTTCTCCTGGTTTTCATAATATTTTTGTTTCAATTTTTCACATTCTGAGCACATGTTTTACTTTAAATTCTTCTACTCAGGCCTAGTAAAATCTTGGCTTCAAGGGAGAAAATCTCACTGTCACCAAGGGGCAGAAGGCTAGCCAAACAGATAGAAGGAGAAGAAATTAAGGATTTAGATGTAATTCTGCCAACTCAGTCATTACATGTATGTAGGGACATGAAACTTGCATATTAATTTACTGTGCATGTGTAAAGATGACCATAAAGGCTAATCCAATTTCTACACTTCTTGATTCTTTCTGAAAAATTATTTCTAATATAACTTCTCAAATACCAGGTTACCTCCCATCATTTTTTAACCACGTAGAAGAGACGAAAAAAGGGCAAGATTGCCAAATAATCAGTGATTTTAAACAAGATTGGTAGAACACCTGAGATCTTGGGAGATAATATAGATATTGAAGTAGGAGTTGACAATAGATTGTGAAGCTTCAGACATAATGTTTTGGCATAGGTATATGACAAATAAATCAAGGAAATTGAAAACTTAACAAGTACATGACAGCAGTCTGGATTATTTCCAGGCATCAATCTGAATATTTCTTGTCCCTCACTTGTGTGACAACTGAAATTTTGAAAATTAGGGAACTTGACTTATGTTAGTTTGCTAACTACCTGGTTTTCTAATTAAAAATACATGAGGCATTTTGCAGGTGATAATTTTTATAAATCCTTTAACACCGTGTTAAGATACTAAGCAAATTCAGAGAAAATTGTGGAAAAACATATTCTGTTCGATCTTTTTCTTCCTGCATGCTATATATATTAAATCACTATTTTCTGCATGTCTAGTGTGCTGAGCAGGATCAGGATATATACCCTGCTACTACGACCTTCCAAGAAATATTAGCTATATAATTTATGAGTGGCAGAATTCAACCAAACCATGAGTAGGTAAAAAAGTCAACTCCATACAATATAAATAAATCTGTGAGTTCAAGGAACGTTGTGCCATGTTTGATTTACACATTAGCCTGTGAGACAACACTGACAAAATCATTGATTGACGATGTGAGGGAGGAGTTATTTGCTACTGGTTCCTGTTCTATCTTTTCTTCCCACTAAACTCCTAGGTATTTTCATTCTCTGAATCATTAAATTTTTGTTCTTAGAAAGACTTTAAGAAAGCCTTACAGCTGAAAAACAATGACATAAAAAGATATCTGCAGCAATAAAAATTACAAGGTATGTGATTTTGACCTGATTACCATATCATGATTATCACAATATCCTCATAGGGATCTCATCGACGTTGACACAAAAAATAGAACACAAGAGTTGAGTATAGAACATACTTGTTTTACAGGGTCAGTCAGACATAAAGGAAGCATAATACAGTATGGATTTACATATAATATATATAATATATAGTAACATATATATAATACATATACAGATATATAATTAAGTATGAAAGATATAATGCAGATAAAGAACCTTTACTAAAGGAAAGAGTCAATGAGTATCTGTAAATCTTCCCATAAAAATCATCCTATTACTCAGTGTAGCAAGAGTTTCTAAGACCCTTCCCTTGAAAAAATATTTGCTATATACCCTAGGATGATTTTTCTTCATCAGGGATGTTGGACAAGATGACCCACTGAAGTCCCTTCCAAATTTTCCCATTCTGTGATTTTTTTGCCAAGAAGTAGTCACCAGTTCCTGTGCCTGAAACGTAACTAGTACGTGAGTATTATTCTCTTCCTTTTAGTAGTGCAAGACACAAGTAGTATTATGGAACAGTGCCCTCATTCTCAGAATAAATGTGTATTATCAGTTCACTGCATTCAAACAAAACTGCAGCAAAAGTTCATCAGAGGAAGACATTCCATTAGAGCATTCCATGTTTCTCTCTATATTCAGGTATCGTTTTGTAAGGTATATCTATTCATAAAAGCCTAACAGTGAGAAAAATATTTCAAATTATTGAAGACTGCTAAGCATGCAGTGGTAGTTACTTGAGTTAACATGGAAATCACATTAAAAGAATGAAGTCAGTTTAGTGAGAGTCCAGGTGCTGAGCCAAAAAAGGAATGAGATGGAAAAGGAAGAAGCAGCAGGATGCTAAGCTTTAGTTAGATGTGCTGACAAATCATAGTTTATTGAATGAAGGTTGAATGAAGGACTGAGACTACTGCTAGAGGTGAGAGTTTGAAAAGATATCCAGAGAGGAGCTGGACACAACACAATACAGCGTACATAGTATATAGCAATTTTCTTAGTGAAGTAATTTTCAGTGGTTTGTAACTTGGAGAATTTCTTTAGCAAAGTATTATCTGTGTGCTTTGTAATCCCGGACAAGTTCTATGGGCTCATCTATAAATCTATGTAAATCTGCTGTGATTGTTCATAGTGTTGTATTCGCAAGGCCTTCTTACACCAATCCCTCTAAACAAATAAAGGCAAATTTATATTTTTTAAAATGCAAAGAGAATTCCATGAGCTGTTAAGATTTATACTTTTCCTCAACCTGTTTTACCAGAACAAGTGTCTGGTAATATACTGGGGTTTAATTCTATGTTAGTTTATTCTTTTCTGAATATGGATGTATATTATTTTGTAAGAATAAAGGCATATCTAGGGCTTACTGTAAATATCTGCTAGTGAAGATGCAGACATACCGGTTGCCAAATATGCAAACTGTTCTTTTATAACTTGGAACAATTTTCTTCGTGAAGGAATGCTATAATCACACAATTTTTGCCATACAGGTATCATATATAGAAAATGTATGAACATTTCCCATGAAGATGAAAATGGAAATATACAATTTATTGATAAGATATCAGAAAATTACGTAATGCTGATCTTTGAAAACTAATGATAAAAAAAATGAGTCATCAAAATGGAATTTCCATTTTTTTGAACTATTCCACTTTGCTTTAAAAATTACATGGGAAGCAATATATATTTAAATTTTTCCAAGACGTATTTTTTGTCAGAAATTTTAGTTTCAAAGATATTTTGCTAGCATTTCATTCAGGGTACTACTTTGTAGATTTATAATCTACATTTTGTATTAACCTTTCTTTTATAGTAGCAACTATTACATATACCTAATAAAATAATATTATGCTGTTTTCTGTAGTTAATTGTAGTTATTACTGTATTTGATATCATACTACATACTGAAATTCTCAGAAACATTTAACCCTCATTTGATAAATTTATATATATTGAAATACAGACAGTGATAAGGATTGTAAATAGCAATCCTGTTTCCTTCACATGAAGGAATGTGGAATACTTAGGTTTGAATGTATATGCAGTACATGACTGAACTTCAAAATGAAGTAAAATTCAAAGATCAGCTCATTTCTAAGATCGGGATTTGTGTTGTTCAGAGGGAGGATTGTAATTTTCCTAAGGCATTTTAAGGGGCATAAGAAAGAAAGTTTATTTCCCTTTTCTGGATTGTAAAGGAAAGTTTTTCTTCAATAGACTCACCATATTTTTTTTCACAGGTTTTAGTAACTTAGGTGGTCCTCCTGATCTATAAATTTTAGCCTAAATAATCAGAAATGCTTACTATTTGCTAGTGAGATCTAACTTTTGAAATCCAATTGTGAAAGTAGAAATGCTGGCTTTCCAGAATGAAAAATATACCAGGAAATTGGGCACTGGGAAATAAGTTACGTATCTTCAATAGATCAGCTCAGTTACAACATTAATGAAAAGATGAATTCTTTCAGTCAATTACACAAAGTTTTCAGATTGTGACAGTGATCTCTGTAGAAAAGATCCATCAGGAGCATCTGAGAATTTGTTACAAATATGTGTCTACATTTGTATTTATAACAATTGGTCATAGTACTCTCATAGTATGAAAAGAAATTAAAGAAAACATCAAATGGAACAAATCAGGGTATGCAGGGAGAATATAAAGGCTATGTGCAATAAAAATACATATTTTTCTTTGCTGAAAAGATTGTTGTGAGTATGCTCCTAAGTTGTCTTTTTTTCTTCTGTTTGTTGGGTTTCGCTTTTTGTAGGTAGGGAGGTAGGTAGGTTGGTTGGATGATTGATTTGGTTTTTTGTTTTTGTTTTTTTTTGTTTTTTTTTTTTAATCTATTTGATGAGAGAAGTAATTTGAGTAGTTTCTTGAGCAGATGATATCTTTCCACTATTAAAATGGTGAACTTTACATTAATAATTAAGGGCAGGAGTGACCCAGTCTGTGATAAGGAATTAGTGGAGATTTTTTTCTACAGAAAAAATGTGGAAGAAGTAATCACTATTTAAATCAGATTTTCTGTGCAGTCTCAGTCAGCCCAAGGTTCGATTCACTTCCCATTTTTATAAATGTGCAGTTTATACAAAGGATTCTACCTGTATTGCCGTTCTTCTTGAAAGTAGCAGTTACTGAAGATTTAACATTTCTAGGCATAGGTTTATTATATGAATTGCTCTGAATTCTGCTTTCCCAGCAGCAATTCCTTTTGTTGGTTGTGTAATGTGGCACGTGCATCTTAAGAAGAATTGTTACAATAGAGGTAATTTAGTCTATTTATTCATGGCAATTTACTGAACATTAGTGTAACTCCATGGGGCCTTTAGCTACCGACAGGTAGCTGAAGTGTCCTGTTTGCTACTGGGAAAGAAAGAAATGAGACAGCAACCACCTGTCAGTGTACTAAACCAAGTGTATTCTCTTCTGTGTATCATAACAATTCTCCAGGCAGGCAGCAGAAAGCAAAGTGGGATGTGGTTTCAGGGACAGGGACTGCTGTTTGTAGTTAGTTTATTTTATGACAGACATTTATGAATGTGCTCAGGTTGTTAACAGAAAAATTGTATGCATGAATCAGGTGAAGAAAATGCTAAGAAGTAGTGTTTGAAAAATGTTGTGTTTGCCCTCAGTCAGCTTACCGTATTGCCTGAAAGCTGGCTATAGAAAGAAAATGTGGAAAATAAGGCAATAAAAGCATCTGATTGTTGAAATTTTCTTTTTCCAGGATATACGGATAATTTTGCTTCTCTCTGCATATTTTATAGTTTTTTTAAAGGTATTAACTGCTAGATTGTTACAGATGCTTGAAGCTACAAGCAAGAGAAATTAACATAACTAGAGTATTTTAAGTTTATTCTACTCTCTTCCTTCCATGATTTCTTTGTTTTTCTTCTTATCTGAGTAAAATGTCTTTAAATCCCACTTTCTTAGCTTAGGATACAGCAGCAAGCTTTTACAGTTTTATTTTGGTTTGGTTTGTTTGGCTTTTTTGTTCATTTTTGGAGCCAGGGCATTGTTTGATTTTTTTTTTTTTTTTTTGGTTAAGTATTAATTGGCCTGATTGACTTGTATTTTCGCTGCAGCACATGAATATATATATATGAAGAAAAGTATAAATATACAAAACTTACATGAATAAAAGTATGTTATGCAGTTGTGTCACCTGCACTGTTAACATTTTTCTTTTTTTATAATGTGTGTCAGATTAGAATTTATCTGAAATACTCTTTGTTACAATTCATGGATTATTTCTATTGAGGAAATATGGAATTCACATTCCAGGGAGAATCTAGTGACTGAGCGTTCAGTAATCAGGAGCGGCTCTTTTCATGAAATTCTATTTCTCTGATATTTCAGTTGTCTTTGTGTTATGGAAGAAGCTCTTACAGCATGAGGCCAGTACTTATACCTATAGTTATTAATCATGTTAACTCAGTTGCCGTTATTTGTGTATCTACAGTTTGTCACTACAGGACAAACCTTACCCTGTGAACAGGAAGAATACAATTCCAGTGTTCATCCAGAAGAAAAAAAATAAACAGCTTACTGTGTCTGTAAATGAAATTACTTGGGACTGTGCTCTGTCCTTGGGGTCAAGGCTGATCTAACTAACAGGAGCCGATCACTGCTCAAAACATGTCCCCCACAACTCTGCTTCGGGTGTGTAGCTGCCCATATTTCTGTATCATGACAAGCATCAGTTGCAACAGCTGAAATTTAACATACAATTTCTTACATCCTCCCTGCTCCATGATTTGATGAACCTTTTTTTCCACACTCACTCTGGAGAAACAGTTACCCTGCTGGAAGTTAGTGGAAGAAGCTTCACTTCATTCCCTTCATCAAGCTTTTTCCAAACTCAACCCATATTACACAAGGATGAAGTGCTTGCCATGTCCCCTTAGTTGGATGAACAAAGCCCAGGAGGCTCCTCCATGCCATGCATACACCCATAATCCACTGTATCAGCACTTATCACAGGAGAAGGCATTGCTCTGTTGCCACGCACATGCAGGTTTTTTTGACAGATGCTGATCTACCAGCTGCACTTGTTGTGACAGAATGTCTTCCTGTTGCAGTGACTGTTTCGAGCCAAACTTTCTTCCTGGTTCTGTGCAGTTCAGCCAGATTCTTATCTTCAGGCAGTATGTATCATCTCCAATTTGCAGGAACCAAGAAGTTTCACTTGCCAGAGTCTGACATCAGGCCTAATACCACTACCAAGCTTGATTTTCCCTCATTTAGGATCTTCTGAATGAGCAGTGCCTCTCATGGCATATGACGAATCAGAAGAGACAGCTTAGAATTTAGAATTCCCTTCTCAATATAATCTGACGAACATAGTCAGTACAAATGCTGAGCAGTACTAGAGCAGTGGGTCAGGTTGTATACCTCTCTACAAGAGGTTGTATACCTCTGTACCTTTCATTCAAGTGCTGTTGTGTTAATTGCCACCATGCCTCTCTCCATACATTTTGCAACTTGAGGTTAATAGTTAAACACCTCTTATGCCAGAACTCTTTCACTTCTGCCCAGCTCTATAAAAGACTCCACAAAGACTCGATCCTCGGGCACATCGTCTTTGACTTGAACAGGTCCCTTAAATACGACATTTTTAGACATGGCATTCAGGCTGGAGAACTGAACTCTGAGGGGCATGCCGAATAGGTATAGCATTATACTTCCTGCCTGTGCCAGATATTCCATGATCTGGGTTAATCCTCAAACCTTTCTGTGGGAAGAATGGGAAAGTGCTTTTAGGGCTGGCTAAAACTGCAAATATTGACAGTTGTCAGAGGCATTTCACAAGAACTGACTTTTCTTTATGAAAGTGTTTCACTTCCACCATTCACAGAAGCAGGAACATCTGACTATAAGTGCTGGAGCAGCACAAGCCAGGGATGGAAATTTCAGGCACAAACAAGAATTGATATTAAGACAATGAGAAAGTTAGTGTATATTTCAGGCAAGGCTTGAAAACTCAGCTTAAGTGCATAGTTTTCAAGTAAGGATGATAGCTACTTAATATTTCGTTTTTATGCTGCTTTTTAAATGTTATTTTGTACTGACACCCTATGTTTTCTCTTTAGAACAGTATCTACAGCGTAAGTTCCGATTGTAAGTATTAGGGTTTTTTTGTTTGGTTGGGTTTAATTTAATTCTTTGGAGCAAAAATCCACAAAATCCTTTGAGTTGACCTTTGAACTTTTAGTTTAACCATAAATAATTATTTCACTTCCACATATTTGTAAGGCTAACTGTAGAAAAATGTTGTAGTTGAGAGACAGAAAATCCCATAGCCTGTTAAGTTACTCATGAATAATTTTAATTTCTTGTCTCTTGATAATGAGTGGAAGAGAAGCACAGAGTCGGTTTCTAGATGGAATGTAACAGCATCTATTTTGGCTTTTGTGGCGGTTTGGGTTTGCCAATCTAAGTTTCCCAACCAATGCACCAATTTATGTAGTGTGTTTAGTGCTGGCCAAATGCCAGGGCACCCACTAGAAATTATTTACTCATTTCCTTCTGTGAGATATGTATTTGGAGGAGGAGGGCAAAACAGGCTCAAATCTTTAAAGGCTATAAAGAAAACTTTATTAACAGAATTAAAAGAAAAAATGATGAGAAAATTGGAATAAACCTTCAGAACACTTCTCCTCCCCCCACACTCTCTTTTCTTTCCCACTGACAATGTAAAGAGACAAAACTTGGACCTTTCAGTCCATTTACGCCTCTAAAGTAATCTTTTTCATTCCACTTATGGAGAGGAGTCTCCCTTGCCATGCCATGGAGATTTCTCCACAAGAAACGGTTCTCTCGTGGCTTCACTGTCACAGTGAATCAGCTGCCTAGGAAAGGAAAATCTGTATACAGTGTGAAGGTCCCTCCCATGCTTTGCTGCTTTCCCAAAGCTGCTTTCATGGGCCAGGTCCACTTATGGGCTACTATTTTAAGGATTAGCTGTTCTAGCACAAAACCAAAAATTCTCTTCTTTTATCTCTGGGAACAAAGGTTTTTCTTCTTCTATCCTTGGGGCAAAGTTTCTCAACTCTCATCTCTCTCTGTACAAGCTTCCCATTGGATTATAGCTTTTCAGCATCCATACACTTCAGCATGAGTGCTCTTTTCTCATGGGCTGTGGATGAATGCTGCATCTCCCCATGCACTCCACAAATTACAGGGAAAACACAAAGTATGATATATCAAAAAATACATTTCCACCATAGCCTCACAAAAGAATTTCAGCCCAAGACTAAGGCATCTCCTCAATCCCCTCCCATCTAGAATTTGACTCCTTTACTGACTTCAGTGTCCCATGTTGTTTTCTCTACATGTTTTCATCCTTTCCTTTTCCTGATTTGGGAGAGAATTAAGTGTTTGTAGGTTCATTTGTTCTCAAGCTTTATCAATTGAAACAGTTTGTACAAAGTCCTGCAGTGTTGAAAGGGTTGATCTCATCCAGGCTCCACAACTGAGGAATCGCTGAGTCTCTCACTGCTGATTAGTGGTTCCTGCCAGCACTGTGAGTGTTGTGCGGGCTGCCGGCACCACCCCTGCACCTTTTCTTCGTGTAAGGCACCAGGAAAAAGAAACAAAACCGCTGCTGCTGCTTTTGTCCCTCAGTCTACAGCCTGGCTGGCTAAAAGTGGCTAAGCAAACAAAGTCCATTGTGAGTCATGCCAAGATAGCCTCAGCCATTCTGTCCCAGCCAAGTGGCTGCTCCTGGACCATGCTGGCGGCAGCCACTCCTGGCCGCAGCTGCTCCTGGCCTTGAGGCCATCCCCAGCAGCAGCCGCAAGGCCACTCTGAGCACTGGTTCTGGAGTAAAACAAAGTTCATTTGAAAGCCACGCCAAGATAGACCCAGCTGCGGGGCACTGCCCCAGCCACAGTGACCCTGGCTGAGCAGTCCTGATCGCGCGGTCACTCTCAGCACCAGGACTGTCCTGGTGGCATGGTCCAGAGGTGGCAGAAATCCCAGCCAAGCAACATGCCAACCTGGCCATGTGGGCTGTGCAGGGCCGGCCTGGGCCCAGCCAACTACCTCTTCAGAGGCTGGAAGGCAAAACAGCTTTTCACGGGCTAGCCTGTCCTTAAATGTGTTTTCATAGAGGCACATCCAGCTCTTCTAAGTGGTTTAGCTGGGTATCAATCTTCATAACTAGCCTGCTGATTGGTTAACCAGGTGTCAATCTTCCAAACTAGGCAGCTAATTAGATCTTCAAAAGCAGCCAGTTGATTGGCTCTGGCAGGTCCCTACAGGGAACCACTCTCCCCAACTGAAACCCAGACTTTGTTAAACCACAACAGAGCTCTTTTTTGTTTGTTTGTTAGTTTTTAATTTATTGCTTCAGATAGACAGCAGAAAACATTTGTCCTTGGTTCATATATTTATCTAATCTACAAATAGCTACTGAGTGTAAAATCTTGTGAAAAAAATTACATGAAAAATTAGTAGTGAACAGGAGGAAATTAAGTTTTGCACCTCCTAGGAAATAATGGGGCAGTTTTGAGAGATGAAATGCAAACTAGTACTCTTAATATGATAAATGTATAATTAACTATAGCAGATAAACGATTTAATTAAAAATAGAAAAACATCTCTAACTAAGAGGGGGAAAAAAGGGAAAAAATCTGGATTTTTGTCATGAATGATTATCACTTTAAATCCTTTGTGGGATCTGTAGAGATCAGGTCCAATTTTCATGAAGTGAAGATGCTTACATCCAAGTAGAAATCATGATTGACACTTTTTCAGGAAGGGAAGAGTCCTTCTGCTGTAACTTCAGTTAAGCTGTGAAATTTGTCTTGTTTGCTTAAGAATTTTATGAGCATTTTGAACCATGCTGTATGGTGTAGGTAATACAGATATTTTATATATGACATTTGTCTTAATTTGGGATTATGCACAGTTTGAAGTAGCTGCATTACAGAAGGGTTCTTATAATTCAAGGATCTAATTATTTTAAAAAGCAGGACCTGGAGAAATAGAGCACATTTCCATTAGAAAACAAGCCAGAGATATACCATCACAAAGGCCTGAAGAATTAAGTCACCTCTAGGTGACTGTGTATGATCTTGAAGGCTTCTGATATACGGTATCATCACGTAAACACTTTAGCTTCCAGATCACAAAAAGAGAGTGCCAGCAACACACTCACACTTACCAGCTTTAGAAGATTTGTTCTAAAACTTTTCAGAAATACAGTGCTACAAATCCTTTAAAGTTCCAGGGATTTGAAAAGCTCATAAGTTCTTATGGCTTTATGATCATTTATACTGCTGTGGACATCAACAGCATAATTAAAAAAAAAAAACAAAAAAAACCCAGAAACCAACACAGTTTGTAAACGATCTATGGCTAGTACCATAATAAACACAGAATATTTTGCTGAAGTAGCAAAATTTTGAACTCTTTCCCTCTGTGAAGTTTGGCAAGACTCAGACGTAATTTTGAAGACAATATTAGCTAGGGTTGCTGCAGACCTTTGATATTATTAAGAGTGCCAGCCAATGGGAGACACATGTCAGAAATTGCTGTTGGATAAGTAAGCTGGTAATGAATTAGGGAACTGTAAACCTAGAGCGTGATGCCACAGAACAGAGAAGGGTTAGCAGAGATTCCAAAATTGCTGTGAGAACCACTACTCAGTCTCTGCCTGTGAAACAGCATCTCTCTTCTTTAACAAGCTAACTCATCTACCATTCTGTACTCATGAAAGTTCATAGCCTGTTTAAGTGCTTCCATTAGCAACTCTCTGGAAAGAGCAAATTGAAGATGCAGTCTGCAAATATAGAAGAAGTCTGACTGTGTAGCTGTGATTCAATTTCAGGCCTTCAGAAATATGCCAGAGTAGTTGGGCTGATGACAGAGACAAGAGTAACGTACTGCAAAACAATACACAGAAAGCAATTTTCTCAGTTACATTCTTAAGTGACATCTCAGATGCTGTTTACATTTTCAAACATTTTTTAAAATATTAATTGAAATCGAGGTAACTTGAACTTCATTTGATACACATTTTTCTCCATTCTTGGTTCTTTTCTTAAACTTAATTTTATTAACTGATGGCAAAGACATGGAGGTAATAACATAAATGAGAAAGGGGAGCAGTTGTCTTTCTCTTTTATTACTTACTGAATTGTAGATTGCTTATATGCCAGTATGCAAAGCCAAAATAAAACTAGCTTGATGTAACCTTCACTCTTTCTATTTTCTGTGCACAGAATCCATGAAATCTCAGATCTCTTTTTATTAAAGATTAATATCTTTCTAACCTGGAACAAGAAATTGCTAAAACAGAGATCGACTTCTAGTGAAGTGTAGATACCAGGCTTAGAATACACCTGCATTGCTTTATAAATACATAAACAGGAACAGCAAGAAGCAGTGGTGGTACTTGTTGAAGTTGAGCCAACTTTCAATTACTTAAGTGATGAGTTTAAAAATTGGAGTTTTGATCTGCAGAAGAAACTCAAAGCCTTCAAATAACTGCTATCCACTCACAAGATGTTTCTCATGGAAATTTTAAGAAACAGCACTCTGAAAACTTACAGTCATATGAATTCAGTGATTGAAAACTCCCAAATCCTCTGTGGGGGGAAATCTCACCTCTGCTTTTATTTCTTAAGTATCTTGATTTTTGACAGAAAATGTGTCAGTCTAAGTGATTTGCTCTAAGGTTAGAGAATTCCACAATTCCACCCACCTATGCATCACGGTTTCACTGTCATAATCCTTTTTAAGAATAAATTCCATAATGTGCATATTAGCAAGCGTATGCTTCCATTGTAATTGAATTTTGCTTGCCAGCAATCTAGTGTGAAGGAATCAATAAATAGTGATGTAGTTTAATTCCCAATATGCATTTACTTTTGAGATCCTATTAACTCTTTCCTCTCCTAGAAACTAGATCAGTTCCATACTTCCTGAAGAAATGGTTTTATGAGGAAAATCTATATGATTGCAGTATGAAAGGCTTTGCCACTCTTGTCACAATAGTAATTTTCATTAGGGGTTTTCATAGGCAATTAAAATATTTTAATTAAAGCTGTTCAAGATGTCCTTCTGAATATTTAGTAGCTAACAGAAAGACATTCATTATCCCAGAGTATAACGTCAAGTAATACGAGAATGCTGGTGACATTAATTAATTGCTTTATCACCATAATATAAAATATGTATTATTTATCAGTGACAATGCAATGTCTCCATTAGAAACAACTATAATTATTTATTAACATGTTAATGCTTCAGCTTTTCTCTTGGTAACTATGCAATAAACCAGTGAATTCATGTCCTCATTATACTCAAGTATATCAATTAGTGTGTACATATCTTCCAGCACTTTGAATGTTCTTTGTGAGAATATTTTTATGGACAGCTTCTTGGGGTTTAAATAAACATTTTTACTAATATATATCAGCTATATTCAGCATTTGAGAACTACTTTATATTCAGTTCTGTAGGTGGTCTGAATTATTTTTGATTATTTTTAAATATTGATGCAGTACTGCACTAGCTGTAATGTGCAATATTGAAAGATATACCAAGCTCTAGAAAGATTTGTAAATCAGCTTAATATGAATCTTTACTCGGAACTGTTTTTCACATTTAATATTTAAGTGGAGAAATCTGCTATTCTGCGATATTAACAATAACATTCCAAACAAGCAATATAGTTTTTGACTCTGCAAGGTCATGGTCATTAGAAGGGTTTATTTGTTGTCTTTCTCCATGGTAGAATGATACACTGCAAGTAAGTTGTGAGATGTCATGAAAGTAAATTCAGTGTGTTTAAATGCACATCAGTATTATCTTTACATTTCACAAAGTTTCCATTACTATTTTCTTTAGGTAAAAGTGTTAGAAAATCTATGAGGCTTTTATTGCAGGTTGCTGCACTGTGAAACAATGTTTTTGCATTAAATCATACCCAAATATACATAAAACATGCTTCTACTGTTAATCTTTATTTATAGGGGTGGACTTGGCAGTGCTAGGTCAACAGCTGGACTCAATGATCATAAAGGTATTTTTAAATCTAAATGATTCTGTGGTTCTGTGATACAGCAGTTGCTCAGAATTACAAATTAGTCAGCCATACAGCTGACGTCATTAGGCATATTACAGTATAATGTACAGAAAAGCAACCTTACTTTAAATAGCAATTTCTCTACTTAATTTCTTTAATGAATCAGCTCTACTTCTGGTACATTTTGTATTAATGTAAAATAACTGACATAAGAAAAAGCAGTGCAACGGACAAAAACCCAGGTGGTAACCCAGCACTTTCAAGTTAAAATGTGTAATTTACTATATATTCTATACAGAATTATTAACAAGACTTTATTCCACTACTGACTGAAGCATGTAAATAATTTCAATTTTGTAGATCTGCAAATAATAAAATATAACACCATCTGAGGTGGCCTGTATCCAGGATCATGGAATAACAGAATGATTTAGGTTAGAAAAGATATATGTGATCATTGAGTTGAACGTTTGATTGATCAGCGCCCTGGCACTAGGTGTCATAGCCAGCTGTTTCTTGAACACCTGGAGGGATGGTGACTTTGCCACCTCCCTGAGCAGCCCATTCCAATATCTGAAAATCTTGTCAGGGAAGAAATTCTTCCTGATGTCCAACCTGAACCTCCAACCTGGTGCAGCCATTTGAGGCCATTTCCTCTTGTCCTGTTCCTGGTCATCAGGGAGAAAAGAAACAACCCCCACCCTCCTACTCCCTGCTTTCTGGTAGTTGTAGAGAGCAACAAGGTCTCTTCTGAGTCTCCTTTTCTCCATGCTAAAGTCCAATTTCCTCAGCTGCTTCTCATACCACTTACTCTCTAGATCCTTCACCAGCTCTGTTGCCCTTCTCTGGACACCCTTCAGCACCCTAATGTCTTTCTTATGTAAGGCTCTGAACTGGACACAGCACTCAGAGGTGTGGCCTCACCAGTGCTGAGCACAAAGCAACAATCACTTCCCTGGTCCTGCTGGACACAATATTTTTGATACAGTATTTCTGACATTTTTGATTTAAGTCTGCTAGCTAGACTTGTGCAACGTTTCTAGGAAATGCTATATGTATGTTCTAGCCATTAATTAATGTCCAGTAAAAATGGACATTGTGCAGTAGCAATGGATTTTGAAAATATAATATTACTTCTCTTTATGAGAAGAACAGAATTGAGTAAACATTTATGTAACCAGGATGTATGGCAGCTACTGAAATTTTATTTATAGATCAGTCACTGAGATCCATTGCAGATCTGATTTGTATCATAGAGAAGCTACCCATGGTAAGAGGCACCAGCAGAAGGACCCAGCAGGGCTTGGACTGTCAGCATGACCTGTGTCTATGGCAGATGGTGATGCACAAGTCTTTTGGATCTGCAGCCTGGCAGCTGGTCAAAGGGTTTGGATAGCAGCAGAACTCAGAAGCAGGAGAACATGAAGGACACATTGCTGCAGGACTTTAGATGGAATGAAATCTTTTTACTTCAAACTTGTTGAACTTCTTTGGGCTCCTGCCAGGACACTGCTCCTGCTCCCTCTCCTGCCCAGTGGTGATGCAGAGAGCAGTACAAAGTCATGGCTCCAGGCAAGAGGAGGGACTTGGGAGCTGCTGTAGAGTCTGGACTGGGCAGTGCAGGTTGGTAGGACAGCAGAGTCCTTGGGCATGGGGGCAGAGGGTGTAGGGAGGAGGAGAGCAGGCCTAGGGTAATGAGTGGTGGGGTGGTGGGGCCTGCTGGAGCCTGCATGTGTATATGGCTGTAAGAACCCTGGACGATATGCAGAGCATCAGAGCCTGTGGCTGCTGGAAAGCAGTGATGCAGGAAAGCTGCCACAGCCTGTCCTCTGTGCCATCACGGGTGTGCTTAGGGTTGACCGCTGAAAACCATCCAGCCAGGAAGGCAGAAACCCCCACTGCTGTCATTACCTATGTGGCTCTTTGTTGGTCTCAACAGACTGCAAATGTGCCTGACATTTCTATCCAATATTAGTGATTTGAGTTCCTTCTCAAAGATCCAGCCTGTACTTCCCTAAATGCTGCTTCCCTGGATGCTGATGAGTGCACTCTTAGCCAGCAAATGCAGCTACATTTACTGAATATTATCAATTTTAACACCTCCTAGTCACACTATAAGGAAACATGCAAAATGAATAATGAAAACAAACATTAGATAAAAGTTTATTCTGAATAAAAAATGCAGGTGATAGCTGCAGTTAAAGTTCACTTATCTCAGCTTAATTTCCAAAATTGGGAAATTTATCTTCCCGCTTTTTAAAGGTCACTGTGCCTTTTTCTCATTTATAGCAGATACCTGTGAACACATTACTTTTGACAAAGTAGTGCTCCAAAATGAAGTAAATATTAATTTATCTCAAAATGTGAATCTTGGGGGAAATTGTAAGACTGTTATGTGCTCTGGAGGTTATGTTTTCTGGCATCATTTCCCTTCCAAAATGTAGAAAAACGGTATTGCAGAGATTTCATTCAGAGTTATTCTGGGTAACAGTGTTAAAATGGAAATTCTACCTCATTCCCCCTGAAAATATCTAATATTGTTTATCTTCAATGACACCTAACAAAATAAACTACCAAATCAACAAATATTCAAGCCAATTACAATAGGTTGTGAAAGAGTGGACATGTCTTCCTTTTTCATATAATTGATGCAAGAAAGCATATTGTTGAAAACTGCCACTACATATTAATAACATTGGAATGCAGGTGCTGTTTGCTGGTGAATAACATCAAGTATGTAAATGTTAATAATAATTTGGATTATATTTTTGCTATTTAAAATGATGATTTAGAACAGGTAGGATAAAATATTTTGTTCTAATAGCCAATATTATGTAGTTGTATTAAACCTATACCAAATATGTTTAGGGATTTCTATATGTTTTATGATCTATTTTAGTAGATTTTTCATTTACATGAAACACATAGACAACAGGAGTTTTTCTCTTTAGAAGCCTTTTATCCTGGTTGGCTTCCAAACTGCCACCCAGGTTGTCTCTTGCTTCCTCTCCTCAGCAGGACAAGAGTAAGAAAAAAGCTTTGGCAAGTCAAAGTAATGACAGGGAGGTCATTATTTCCTTCTCACCCTCTACTTCACAGGCTCAGCTTCCTGTTTTTCGTTCCCAACTTCTCCATCTTCTCTCCTCCAAGCAGCACAGGGGGATGGGAAATGGAGATCTTGGACAATTTATAGCACTTCCTCTCTGTTGATCCTTCCTTACACTTTTCCCCTGCTTCAGTAGGTGCTTTCCACACCTTAGGAAATACCCACCTGGTCTGACAGGAAGCTCTCCAGAGGGTGCAGTGTGGGTACCTGGTCCAGGGTCTGAAGCTCTTTCTTACCTACTTCATCTGACTTTGGTGCCTTCAGAGTTCCTTCTCAGACTTTTTTTTTCTTCATTCCTCACACTGATGGGCAAGAATTTGCTGTTATTTTCATACAGACACACAAGCTTGGCTGAGGGTCCCAGCTGAGACTTGCAGTGCCTGTTTTGGAGACAGCTGTAGTTGTTTGTGTCCAGCACTGAGCTGCACCAGTCACTCCTCACAGACACCATCTCTGCACCTTGGCGGTTAAACCCAATACAACTTCTCTGTTTTGTCTTATTCCCTTCTTCATATTTTATGGTTAAGTATCAAAGTGAGTGTTGAATTATGACAGATGTACGTTCTACATTTCTCAACTCAATGCAAAGCAATTTTATCTCTTCTCAAATCACATGTAAAACATACAATTTTGACTTACTATGAAAAATAGCTAGGTTTGAACAGCATATGAGTTTTCTCTTACTTGATTCTCAGTTCACCATCAGTCATGGGTGATTTTTAGAATAGGCAAGCAATTGGTGTTTCATCTTCCTCTTTAGTTTATATTTCAAATGTGCTTCTTTGCAACATGTTAGAACCAGAAAGGGGAAAATGCTGCTGGAGCTAGGTGAATTACATTGAGGGAGGAGAGAAATGGTAAAGACATATTAACTGAGGTCCACAGCTCACAGTCTTTCTCTACATCAGAAGAAATATTATATAAAAGTTCTCAAGACCAAACTTTTATGCCTAAAACTGGAAAGCACCAAATTTAAGCACAGCTCAATGCACTTGCGTGCACTGCTTTAAAAATGAACGGGTTTCAACTACAGTAAAGTTTTAGTACTGCATCACATAGGTAATGGTGAGGAGGAAAAGAGCTTTCCTCTTTTTTACTTTGGTCATTGAATAAAAATATCAGAGTTAGCCAGAGAAACTCCTAAACTGAACTCCAGAAATTCTACTACTGTAAGAGAAGAAGTTAAAATCAACAAAATACAGGCAAGAGGGTAGAATTTTATCTTTTCTCAGTATTAGAAAAAAGAACAAAACCAAATACATTAAGATAATATTTAAAGATCAGTACAAAGGAAACAAATTGCATGCCTTACTTATTTTTTAAGTATTTACTAGGATTAGTATGAGTATCATTTACTATGATAATCACATACTGCAGTGTTTTGAAATTTTTAATCAGGATTAGATTTCTTGTGTGTGTTTGTAATTTTAAATTATAATCTAAAACTGCGCTGTTTTAATTTTACAGGTATTCCCAGATTTTGTCTTCTTTTTGGTTAGCAACTCTTTCTATATTACTGTTACTTTAATTTTATACTTTTACCACTTCTAAAAATTAAGAGTAGAAAATATGATAAAGAAATATTTCCAAGAAATCAGGAACGAATATGGAATTGAGTTATGCATTAAAGTTAATCTTAAGTGCTGATTGTATTTAAAATATGTAATAGATAGTATGATCAGTTTGAAGAGTTCATCATCACAGATTTGAGTACTACAATGCAATGCAGATTAGGTTTTTCAGTTGTAAAATCTCGTGTTTCTGGTGCTCTCAAAAATCATTTTACATTTAATTTCTGGGTCTCAAACAGTTACTTCACCTGTGACATTTCAAGAAAGGACATGAAAGCAAGACTTTACAATAGCCTCTATTGTTCTTGAAGGTCAACATTTTCTTGGAGCAGTGAAAGCAAGGTGGAAAGTGATCATTACAGTCTTTACTGTGCCTAAA
>VWZV01015918.1:18928-46438 GCA_013397155.1 Irena cyanogastra | reverse complement strand
AATTGTCATAATGTCATTTCCATATGTGAAACAGTTTATAGGAGTATAGTTTACAGTAGCATAGTTTTTGCACTAAAATCTGAGAACTATGAACACTATTTATACCATCTAAAAGATATATTTGTTAATTATTTTTCTATTTAATTTCTATTCCACAAGTTTGTGTTAACAATATGGAACCAATTATTATACAAAGCAGTGTATAGATTTAATTCTATAAATGCTGTGTTGAAACACATCATTGCTGTGATAACAGTAAGTGAGAAATCTGTAGGGCTTAAAGATGCAGAATATTACATTAAGTTTGGAAAAGATGTGGAAAAATGTGCAATGATTAAAATCAGAATGAATATTTTCATATTCAGATGAATATTCCTGACCATAAAACACTGTCATGGGCTACAAATATGAGGAATTAAAAGTACTGGTGTTCATTTTTTTCAGCATACAAAGCCATGGATCAATACCTATCTATTTATAGCCATTTGTATAGTTTTCCAATTTGATCTAAAAATATAACAATCTAAAATTGTATTGTATAGTATATTTAGATATGCTATCTTATACCGATCTTGTTGCTAGATATAGTTGGAAATTCATAAGCTGAGAGAAAATAAAATCTTACACTTCAACACGTATATTCATACTGTAAAAACTACAAAATCTCTTACAGACCAGTATAAAGACAGCAAAGGTGGATTTTTCCTTTCCTTACTTAGAAATTAGTCTATATTTTTTCTTGTCTTTCTAATGCAGATCTCAAAAAGTTTTACTTTATGTATTTTTGCTGAGATTGATTCCAAGTTTCTTTTTCATCAAGTTGTTTGAAGTAAATATGAAATAAATAAGTCTGAGAATAGCACAAAAATCTTTGAAGTGTGTGTGATGATGAAGACAAGACTGAGTTACAGAGATGATATTTTTTCAGGACACAGTGATGAATACAGTAGAGAATTTTAAAATTTTTTCCTTATTGATCTGATCGTGTACCTTGCAGAGAGGTTAATAAAAAAATAGACTATGGTCTAACCAATGTGCAAATTTTCACAGTCAAAAAGTGATTTGGTTTCTTAAATTGTAAATTGCATTGTCTAGAATATTTATAAACCCTGTACATTTATTAAATAAATTAAATTGTTTTCTGTTTTCATTTAGGAAAGTGAACTCAAAAGGGGAAATAAAGATTGAGTATGTTCTCATGCAAGATGAACAATTAACAAGTTCTAATAAGTATAAAGCAAAGAAAAATTCACATTGAATCTAAAATCTAATGAATTGAACACAAGAGTCCACTAAATTAATATTGTAATTGGACTATGCATCAGTATACAGAAGATCAAAATATTTTAAAATTGATTTGTTCAGAGAGATTAGATCAGGTCAACTAAAACCTTTTCATACTACCACCTCTGAGGCTGATATCCTAAGAAAGATATTGCAGTTGAAGACCACTTTAGATGTACTGAAATATAAATTATCTTAGACAAGATGACACGGCAAAATAGATAGGTTTAAAACTATAACTTACACCAAACATGGAGATGTAGTACAAACAATTTATGTGTAGAAACTGCTTAAATATAACACTAGGTATTGGAATTCTGTATTAATTTATATATAACTTCCAGACTAACTTTTGGAGAAGTTTTAAATAGTTGTTATACATAAGGCTCTCTAAAATAGTCTTCTGATTACTCAGCATAAATAATATTTGAGATGTTTGACAGTGTTGTGAATAATGTCTATGTGAACAAGGAAACTTATTGCAATTTATAGTAAAATTTAGCTAACTACAAGGGCAATAAAAATCTAGTGCAGTTATGCATATAAATTAGATGTTTTGCATCTCCAATTTATTAAATTGCAATATTTTAATTACTTGTACAATAAATTGCATAATTATGTAATGAGAACCAGGAGTAATTATGTTAATTGTTGCTTGCCATTGTATATCAAAAAGGAGAAAGTGTTTTCTTGACAAAGCCATTTTACAGAAGTGCTATTTTGCATGGAGGTGCTAGAAAAGATCCATAATTAAAGTAGTGTCAAGATTTATATTTATAAGGCTTTCTTTAACTATGACTGAATTCAATAATTCTTTCTATTGTTTTAATGGTTTTTGGAGAGGATCCCAAATAAGATTAGGACTTGTTAAAATTATTAAAAATTGATTAGACGGTTCCCTCTTCTTCTCCCCTTTGTGTTTTTTCTCTTAAAAAATGCAGGGCCATCAAATCACCAACAAAAAACTTAGTAAGTGGGTAGCCATTTTACTATCTAGTGTCAGAAATGAAAGCAGATTAAGGAAACCTAGCCAATTCTAGTTAGAAGTTACTTATCATTGTGTAATAAATGATTGTGCATCTAATCAGAAAAAGTCTTCTGTTAATAATTAGGTCAGGTGTTCGTGGGTTTTGGTTTAATTTCACATATTCCATGTTACATGGATTTAGGGAAATACCTGCAAAATTCTAAGTGCCATCTATCCAGTATTGAGACTTTTAAAACTTGTATTTTGGATTATCATTGGCTTTACTTTCAGGAAAATGTGAGATTACCTTATAAAGTTTTTTAAGGCTGAGTCCCTTCAGGGCCTTACACGGCCTCTTTGGTTGCAGAGGCAGTAGAATTGGGACAATCTTTCAAGGCAGTTACTTTATTTCTAGCACTTCCTGATGAAAACTTATGAACATGTATCAGGTGGATAAATATCTAATCAAGGTAGTGCATAGAGCCCAGATATAGAACAAAGTAAGTATATTTCACTTGTGGCAGTTAGGTGAAGTTTATGAACTCAAACCTACCTGGCCCTTCAGGTACCAAGTTCAGGAGATTAGTTGTGCACAGAAATCTTTTTTTTCTGCTTAGAGGTATAATAAGGAATATCCAGATCACAGTAAGAGAAGACTTGACTGATTTTCTTCTTTCTGACAAACCACAACTCGCCCCCCCCCAAATTCTATTTTGCTGAAGTGCTTGCAATTGCCTAGCTACTGGAGAAATTATCCTATACGATTCACAATTGTTGATGTAAAGCACCAGTGCAAATATAGTGCTAGCTGCAAACTTCTCTTAGTATCTAAGAGTTGTTGGTGCTTCAGCTGAAGCATGGAAAACACTGTTTTACTAAGGATTTTTGGAAGTTTTACATTAGAAATGCTGATTTAAGTGAACATCTTTCAACAGGAAGGATTACCATCATAATGCCCATTGTAACCTCATAACAACAAAGGTCATTCTAATATAGACCAGAGAATCACTTAGATTGGAAAAGATGGTTGGAGTCCAGCCATTCTGCAATAGATCTGGTAAAATAGAATATAACTGATAAAGATTGCCAGATGTCAGCTAGAAGAGCCATATTGAATTTGCCTCTTCTCAAGGTGCGGTTTGTTTTTTTTTCTGTGGTCAATTCCACTTACGTTTGTTATTTGTAGGCTGCTTTTTAAGTTGTCTTTATAATTTTCTTTAAGGTTTAATTCATAAAGAGATAGTCATCTTCTTCTTTTTTTTTTTAAAGTAAGTTTCCTGTTTTTTTTATCCCTTGAGAATTGAATTTTAAAATCACATATGTTGCTGGAGTCTGTGAAGATCTATCTCTCCCTAGTGGTCCATTGCTAGCAATGGTAAAATGCTTAACATCTTATACTCAGAAGTCTGTTCTGAAGTGCAAAGTGTTTTGTTTCTATGTTTAATATATTAGCTTAAGCAGTAGCTACTTCAAATCCACTGAAATATGCCAGTAAAAGAAGTAATTATACATAAAAGTATATGTGTGAGCTCAGAGAAACTAGTATCCCAGTGGGCTTAGTAACATATATTTCAAAGGCTTTGTATTCAAAATCCTCATAAAGCATATATGTAAAGGTAAAGAGGTTTTAAGGACTGCAGAAAGAGAGATAAGGGAATTACTAATAATGCATGTTCACAGAAGCAAAAATCCTTCATATGGAGTCTGAGAGAAAATCAGATTTCTCTCTTCTCCAGCTTCAGCTAGGAAAGTTTTATCAGTATAATGGTGTTTCTGGGAGGATATTTTTGTTTTCTTCTTTTCTAACAGGAATTTGCAGAAGCAAAGATCAAGTATCCTTGGCTAATACATATTCTTTATATATATTATATCATGTTATATTAAAACACATGCCATATTCCTCAATCTGTTTGGTCTTCCTTAACAAAAACAAATCACTACAGCAGCCAGAATTAACTGTAGTCCTTAATGAAATCTAGCTCATTTTAGCAAGATTGTTTGGTGTTTGCCTTTCTTTTTGTTTAAAGGATGGATATGAAATATATAATTTTAATTGGGAAGGAGAATGCTACAGGTTACAAGATTGAAGGTCTTTAAAACTATTAAAAGCTGGAGATAGAGCAAATGATAATTGTAGGTCTGAGTTTGTACAGCTATCATAAAATTCACAGAGAAAATCAACCATGAACAGGGAGGAAAAACCCAAAGTGAGACACTATTTTTCTGATAAGTTGTTCTTTGTTGAACATTTGTGGTAACAATCATTTAGTTTGAACATATACTCTGGTGTATGCTCTTTAATCCAACATGATTTAAGGAATTTATGTTGGGCAGAGAGATCAAATGTGACAATTCTTTATAATAAAAGTCAAAACCAGATATGAGGACTTCATAATTTTAAATTATTTTCTAAGTTATATAATACAGTTTCCTATCATTCTAACACACAATTCTTAGTCTCTTAGCCCTACTTTTTGTTTAGATACATGTGTTTGTGAAATTTCATTAATTTATGTGGAAATTTCCTATAAGATATTGCTTGTAATATTCAAGCTAATGTTATCGTTATGCATTTTCTGACTATCAAATCGAAAGTGAAGAGATAAGTGACTCTGTGACAGACATAACTTATGCATGTAATCTGAAGTTAAGCATTTTAACTGATTTTGAAATTACTCTGGCAGCTATCAGTTGTTATTTTAAATATTTCTCCACACTGCATAATTTGATAGTATTAGGCATAGCTCACTATTGTCTTCTCCTATTCTACTTTAGCATACATGATTGTAAAGGTCCAGAGTGGGTTGGGTAGTGAAGGTGTACTGTGTATTTGTGAGCATCCCGCCGGGGTGGCGTTCTTCTGATATGGGACTACATTCAGTTAATAGCATATCTATTCACTGGCACCTCAGAGAGCACAATTTACTTCAGGGAATATCATCTGCAGACCAGATGACTAGTAGGGTCATGGGTTGCCTAATACTCCTGTGCTGCAAAGAAATCTTGCTTTTGTCTTTCCTTGGAGAAAGCATAAATAAATATCATATAAATGAGGTGGGATGACTCTTGTGACTGGAGTGCTGCAGTGCATGGCTACAGGCTCCTCAGAAGGGACAGGTGAGGAAGGAGGGGCTGTGGGGTGGCTCTGTACACTGGGGAGGGTTTTGGCTGCACAGAGCTCAGGGACAGTGGGGGTAAGGCTGAGTGCCTGTGAGTGGGAATCACAGGGAGGGCCAACAAGGCAGAGATCCTGCTGGAATTCTGTTACAGACCACCCAGCCAGGATGAAGCGAAATATTCTGTCATTGGATGTTTCATGGTCACTAGCCCTTGTTCTTGTGGGAGACTTTAACTTGCCAAATGTCTGCAAGAAACTCAATACAGTGGAGAGGAGACAGTCTAGGAGGTTCCTGGAGAGAGTGAAAGGTAAATTCCAGACATAGCTGGAACCTACCAGGGCATGTCCTGCCAGACCTGCGGTTCACAAACAGAGAAGGGCTGTGGGACATGTGGTGGTCAGAGGCCGTATTGGGCACACCGAGCACGGAAGAATAGATTTTTCATTCCTTCCGATTCCTTATTGAAGTAAGAGATGGGATCAATAAAATGTCTGCCTGGGACTTTTGGAGGGCAGATTTTAGCCTGTTCAGGATACTCATTCAGAGAGTCCCTTGGGATCTTTATCAATGATCTGGATGAGGGGATTGAGAGAACCCTAGCAGGTTCACAGATGATGCTAACTTGGGTGGGAATGTTGAACTGTGGATGGTTGGAAGACTTTGCAGAGGGATCTGGACAATCTGGGTTGATGGTCTGAGGCCAGTGGCATGAGGATCAACAAGGTGAAGTGACAGGTCCTGCACGTGGGTCACAACCCTATGTAGTGTTACAGTCCTGGGGAAGCTGCCTGGCGGAAAAGGACCTGGGGGGCTCTTTGAAAACTAGCTGAACACAAGCTGGCAGTGTGGCCAACAAGGCCAAAGGAATCTTGGAAATTGTATGTCCAGCAGGACCGGAGCAGTGATTGTCCCTCTGTACTTGACACTGGTGAGGCCACACCACAAGTACTGTGTTCAGTTCTCAGTCCTCACAACTGGAAAGCCATTGAGGTTCCGGAGCGTGTCCAAAGGAAAACAGAGCTGGGGAAGAGTCTAGAGAGTACATTCTGTGAAGACCAGCTGAGGGAGCTGGGGCTGTTTAGGCTGAAGAAAAGGAGGTTTAGGGGAGACCTAATTGCTCTCTACAACTACTTGAAATAATGTTGTAACAAGGTGGAAGTTGGCCTANTATCAATGATCTGGATGAGGGGATTGAGAGAACCCTAGCAGGTTCACAGATGATGCTAACTTGGGTGGGAATGTTGAACTGTGGATGGTTGGAAGACTTTGCAGAGGGATCTGGACAATCTGGGTTGATGGTCTGAGGCCAGTGGCATGAGGATCAACAAGGTGAAGTGACAGGTCCTGCACGTGGGTCACAACCCTATGTAGTGTTACAGTCCTGGGGAAGCTGCCTGGCGGAAAAGGACCTGGGGGGCTCTTTGAAAACTAGCTGAACACAAGCTGGCAGTGTGGCCAACAAGGCCAAAGGAATCTTGGAAATTGTATGTCCAGCAGGACCGGAGCAGTGATTGTCCCTCTGTACTTGACACTGGTGAGGCCACACCACAAGTACTGTGTTCAGTTCTCAGTCCTCACAACTGGAAAGCCATTGAGGTTCCGGAGCGTGTCCAAAGGAAAACAGAGCTGGGGAAGAGTCTAGAGAGTACATTCTGTGAAGACCAGCTGAGGGAGCTGGGGCTGTTTAGGCTGAAGAAAAGGAGGTTTAGGGGAGACCTAATTGCTCTCTACAACTACTTGAAATAATGTTGTAACAAGGTGGAAGTTGGCCTATTCTCCCAGGCAACTAGTGACAGGGTGAGAGGAAATGCCTCTAGCTGCACCAGGGAAGATTCAGGTTGAACATCAGGAAAAATTTCTTCACTGAAGGGTTTTCATGTATTGGAATGGGCTGCCCGGGGAAGTGATGGAATCTCCTTATCTGGAAATGATCAAAACCACCCCATGCCAATGGATTGAGGTAGAGTGTCTGAAAAGTTGATTCCCAGAATAGGAGGTGGAAGTGCTTGTCGACAACCAGCTGAACATGAGACAGCAGTGGCCAAGAAGGCCAACAGCATCCTGTCTTATGGCTAGCAGGAGAGAAGCAGTGATGGTCCTTCTGTACTTGGCACTTGTGAGGCTGCACCTTGAAGGTTTTCATTNACTTGACACTGGTGAGGCCACACCACAAGTACTGTGTTCAGTTCTCAGTCCTCACAACTGGAAAGCCATTGAGGTTCCGGAGCGTGTCCAAAGGAAAACAGAGCTGGGGAAGAGTCTAGAGAGTACATTCTGTGAAGACCAGCTGAGGGAGCTGGGGCTGTTTAGGCTGAAGAAAAGGAGGTTTAGGGGAGACCTAATTGCTCTCTACAACTACTTGAAATAATGTTGTAACAAGGTGGAAGTTGGCCTATTCTCCCAGGCAACTAGTGACAGGGTGAGAGGAAATGCCTCTAGCTGCACCAGGGAAGATTCAGGTTGAACATCAGGAAAAATTTCTTCACTGAAGGGTTTTCATGTATTGGAATGGGCTGCCCGGGGAAGTGATGGAATCTCCTTATCTGGAAATGATCAAAACCACCCCATGCCAATGGATTGAGGTAGAGTGTCTGAAAAGTTGATTCCCAGAATAGGAGGTGGAAGTGCTTGTCGACAACCAGCTGAACATGAGACAGCAGTGGCCAAGAAGGCCAACAGCATCCTGTCTTATCGCTAGCAGGAGAGAAGCAGTGATGGTCCTTCTGTACTTGGCACTTGTGAGGCTGCACCTTGAAGGTTTTCATTCCTCACTACAAGAAGGACACTGAGGTGTCGAAGCATGTCCGAAGGGCAATGAACCTGGTGAAGAGTCTGGAGCACAGATTTTATGGGCATCACCTGAGGGAGCTGAGGTTGATTAGGCTGGAGAAAAGGAGGATCAGGAGAGGCCTTATTGCTCTCTACAACTGCCTGAAAGGAAGTTACAGATAGATGGGATTCTGTCTCTTTGCCTAGGTAACAAGAGAAATTGACATCATGTTGCACCAGAAGAGGTCTAGATTTGATATTTGGCAATTTTTTTTTCACTGAAAGGGTCCATAGGCATTGGAAGAATGTGCCCAAGAAAGCAGCTGGGTCACCATTCCTGCACATATTTAAAAGATGTGTAGATATGGCTCTCAGGGACATGGTTTACTGATGAACATGTGTCCTAGTTGAATGGATGTGGAGGATCTTAGCACAATGTGGGCATGGCCAGACTCTTATTTTACACTGCACCCATCATCGTGGGCCTTGTGCGTTCTGGAGAAAAAGCTGAGCACTCCAGCAGTAGTGCACCATTTTGCCTCCCTCTCTTTGGCAGGAAGGTACCTGTGGACCCTGTCCTCTGTGCTGCCATCCACTTTCCCCCCACATTCCTCTGGAATGCTTCTGCAGGATGTGGTGCTGAGGAGAGGCAGCAGCATGGCTCTGGGACATGGTGCTGAACAGAAAGCAGCAAAATGTATCTGAGCCCAGCAAGGCTGGGGTGACAGGGAGTTGACACTCGATGGGACTGCTGGCACAGCAGAGATGTTGGTGCCAAGATGAGCCAAAAGGTAGCCCAGGCAAGCCAAAAGGGAGGAAGGTGGAGCAGTGCAAAAAGTGGAAGCAGCCCCTGGGAACCAACCTCCAGCATGGCAGTGCAGTAGTAGCAATGACATATGCACCTAGACATGGAGCAGAGCTCAGCAAAGGGGCAACGTCACCCTACTCAGACAGCCTGCCGACCGGGGGGTTGTTTGTCATTGTTTTTCATTGTTTTCAGGCTAGGGAATCCTGGCATCTTGGTTTTGCTCTCAACAATCCTGTCATCGGCACGCGGGAACAGTCACCATAATGTTTTCATTCCTGATGGCCATGTGAGAACCCTCACCATAATGCCTTTGTCTCAGGAAGCCACATGGATAGCTTTGGGGAGTGTCTGCCATCTTTGTTTTGTTTCCAGCAGTTAACACCTTTTTGTGGTAAAACGTCTTTGTTTTTTGCAAACTTTTGCAATTAATATTGATGTTGGTTGATGTTTATATGTGTCTTATACCACTGCTCTGTACTTTCAGTAAATTCTTAACTCAATCCATAATCTCTGCTTTTGTCCCTCCCTTACTGGAATGGGCAGATGAAAGGGCAGTGGCTTATTTGAAGTTTAATTTCTGTCTGGTATTAAAATCACTGCAACATGACAAGATAAGATTAATGTTTGCAATCTATGACCTTGGAGGTCTTTTCCAACAGTAGAATTCCATGATTCCATAATTCCATAGGTTTAGCTGAGTGGGGGAGGGTTTGGTTTGGTTTGATTAGGGATTGCTAGCTTAATTCACATTGATGCTGATATATTGCATAGCTTACATTTTGCCTGATGGCAATGTCCAGCTGAATGAACTGTTGCACACCCTACTTACTGTGAAAAAAATATTTGGGGACAGCTCTTTTGATTGTAAGTCAGATTTGAATGGTCTAGGTTTTAGAAACCTAGACCATTCAAACCTAGGCCATTCATTCACCCCCATCAAAAAACGTAACTACATCAAAAAATTAACAGCATACATTTTGACAGGAGTTCCTTGTGCATCTCTGTAGGTCTCTGTCCATTTTTTTTCACTTTCTTGACCTTGGGAATGCAATACTCATCAACTTAGAGAAAGTGACATTTGAATATTAAAGAGCTTTTATATTATGGTAGGCCAATTTGGGGAATTATAAAACTTATATAATTGATTTATCAATATAAACTGAGGGACGACTTTATTGAGAACAGCCTCCCCAAGAACTTGGGGATACTAGTAGATGAAAAATTGGACATAAGACTCTTCATCTGCATCAAAAGAAGTGTAAGCAGCATACTGACTGAAGTGATTTTGCCCCTCTACTCCAGTCTCGTGAGATCCCATGTGAAGTCTGACATCCAGATTCGGGTTCCCCAGCACAAGAAAGCCATGAACCTGTTTGAGTGGGTCCAGAGGAGGACCACAAAAATGATCACAGGATTGCAACAGCCTTTCTGTGAAGACAAGCTGAGAGAGTTGGGATTGTTCAGCCTGAAGAAAAGTAGCCTATGGAGACTTTATTGCAGTGTTCCAATAGGTAAGGGGTCTTGGAAAAAAAAGATGAAGTAATACTCTTTACTAGAACCACCAGAACCAGAACACTCCTTACAGTAATAAGACAAGGGATTTAGGTTTAGAATTTTCATAAAGAAGATGTTTTCTATTATTAGAAAATAGAAATATATATAGAATAAATATAGAAATAAATAGAAAAAATTCTCTTGCATTGTGGAGCACCAAAGCAGGTTGCCCAGAGACATTGTGCATATTGCATCATTGAAAGTGTTCAAAGTCAGGCTGGAGCTTGTTGGAGCAGGAAGGAGCTTGGAACAAACATCTAGTGCAAAATGCCTGTGTCCATGACAGGTGAGTTGCATTTTGATCATCCATGATGACCTTTTCCATCTCAAACCATTCTAAGTCTTGAAGTATTTTTTAACGTACAGATATAACACTAAACAAAGCATTAAATAACTTTAATGAGTTGTGTCAACAAAAATAAAAGTGCATCTCATTGTACGTTTAACTTTTTTTTTAATAATGAATATACCAAAACAGGAGTCATAAACTCAGATGTACAGTGCAGAAATAAAATGCTTTATCCTGATTTTGTAATTTCAAAAAGTGTCAGAAAATAAATTATTTTAAATCAATCTTCTCACATCAAAAATATTACGGGAAATTACTACCTTTGAAATAGAATCACACTGAACACAAGATAATCTATTTCTAGTATTATTTTGGAAAAAGCAATGGCATAATCTTATTTTTGAAAAATACTATGGAGGGGGTTTCTGAAACCTTTTCCTCAGCTGTTGCGTTTTGAAGAGGTGCAGGTGTGAAGAATCTTTCTTCTTGAACATCTTGAATACCATTGTTATGCCATTTGTCTATCAGGTACTTCTATAGTGGCAAAACAGTGAAATCTTTGAGAAAGGAAAAGACGGAAAGAGTTATTTCATTTGATGAAGACATGAAGTCACAAAATAGTCAAAGTATCAATTTTTACCTTTAGAGTTCTGTGCAGCATACAACTTTTGCAAGATTCAGGATTGCAGTACAACAGGAACAGACAACAGTTTACAAAACAATGTCAGACTTTTCATAAAAGATTCATAATCTAAATTAGGATATCTGAAAAAGGTTTGTATAAACATTATAAAAATCCCCAAGTGTCTCCATACAGTGTTGGCATAAGTTATAGAATTTTGTCTTTATAGGTAGGAAAAAAAAATTATGTATTTCTCTCTTTCTAGGGCGACAGAGTTGGCTATCAGAGAGAAAGGAAAGAGAAAGTGATAAGTATTACCAAGGCAAGGGCATGCATTTCCACGACTATGAATGAAAGGTGAAAATGGCAGGAGAATGTAAGTTAGATAAATCTTGAGCTGGAAGATGAGAAGATCTTGCATGGTGAAGAACAACCTTGGGACATAGGGGGATAACATGCTGAGTATAGAAAGGAACATTCCTAAAATATCTTTTGCATTATTAATAAAGCCTGGAGGCTGTTGAATGAATGTCAAACTCAATATCTCTTCAAAGTGCTAGTTGTGCAGTATTACCCCTCTGAATCATATGTGCATCCCATTTCTAGTCCTTTTCAACATCCCATGTGCTGGAAGGTGAACACTGAAGAAAGTACTTCCAAAGTAATCCTCTGAGCTGCAAGTGTGGAGAGATGGAGGGAAAGAGAGCCTGGTAGCCAGCATGTTTGGCTTTTTCTTTCCAATCAAATATGTCTTGCAGTTGATTTTCTTTTCATCTGTGACACTGTCTTAACTGCCAACTTACAATGTATGAAAGTATCAAATACATTTGCTATTGTTCTTCTGTGAGTATGCTTCTTGGTGGTCCTAAAATATCCTGTAGAAATTTGGTACATCTCATTATTTATCAAAATTGCTTTCTTATTTATAATGTATGGAATCACACAGGACACTGGTTTATTAGTATTTAGACATAAGCTCCAATTTTCCTTGAAATTTGGTGTATTCCTGGTGTACATTAAATATGTGTTTTTAGCAGTTTCTGTTTTCACTACCATATCAAAACTTAATAATTTTATATAATGTATCACTTTATTAGTACTTCTTCATACCTTGTGAATTATTCTTGCTTTGATGGTGTTGAACAAGTCTCGAATTTTAGAGTGTGAAGGTTTTTCATAGTGTTTTGCTCAGTAGTACTTCTACATGAATATTAAGTGCCACAAAATTTACCGTTTAATTCACATTTTCTGATAAAACTACTACCAAAATTCTATGTCATGAAGACTGTCACACTGATTCCTGGAAAAAAAAGGACAAAAATCCTAAGTATGCAGCATGTTAGGTGACAAGAAATCAGGTTGTGTATGTTTTGCATACACAGTTAAAGAATTTTCAATGAAATTGGGAGAACCATCAATATCCATTTTATTTCAAGAGATATGCTGTGACTACATTCTTCTTTTCTTTTTTATACAGAGTGCATCCAAATGTCATCTCAATAATTTTGTGTCTCACTTTCATGAAGTTTCTTGTTATTTGCCTCAATCATTTTTCTGTCATTCCGAGTAATTTTAGAAACCAAACTTTTCACAAAATACTGCTTTTGACCATGTTGAAGATATATAATAATGTGTCCTTTCAACATTTTTCCAATTTTCATCCTTTACATTTATTGACATCCATATACTGAAAATTTACATCCATATAACAAGTTTCCTTTGAAAAATGTGATTAGATTAGAATATTTGTGTAACTGCTGCTTCTGCCTGAGCAACATATGGCTCAGCTGAAAGTCCTTATATTTGTTCTTCTCTGCTGTAGAACTCTTTGCTGCTGTGAATAGACCATTTTGGACTTTTCTACCCAATTCTAATCTAGGTCGTGTCTTTCAGAGGTGCTAAAATAATAGGTTTAATTATCTTTCAAAAATATGTGGTATGTTGGTGCTGGCTGGATGCCAGGCACTCACCAAAGCCTTTTTATTCCTCTCCTCTGCAGCTGTAAGGAGAAAAAAAAAATATAACAAAATAGTTCATTGGTTGACATAATGACTGGTAGAGATCATTCATCAAATAACAACATGGGCAAAACAGGCTCAAATTAGAGATATGAACTGAATTTATTACTAACAAAATCAGAGCAGGATAGTGAGAGGTAAAATAACACCTTCAAAACACCTTACACCCCACCATCTCTCCTTCCCAGCTCTATCTCCTCCCTCAGTTGAGCAGGAAGACAGGGAACGAGAGTTGTTGTCATTTGTTTCTACCACTGCTCAAAGAGGGGAGTCCTTCCCCTGTGTGTGTCCCTCCCATAGGAGACAGTTCTTTGTGAACTTGTCTTGACATGAATTCTTGACATGAATTCATTTTGTGAGCAACAGCTTGCAGAGTGAGTGCATTCCATGGCAACTTTTCTTCCCACACTCCTGTAGTGTCAGTCACTCTTCCAAGGAGTGCAGTTCTTCAAGGCCAGGCTGTTCTAGCATATGCGCCTCTCTCCATAAACCTTCAATGGGCTCACGGCCTCCTCTTAGGCATCCATCCGCTCTGCTGTGGGCTCCCTCATGGGCTGTGGGTGAATCTCTGCATCCCTGCAGTCCTCCATGGGCTGCAAGGGCACAGCTGCTTCTCCAGGGGCTGCAGGGGAATCTCAGCTCCAGTGTCTGGAGCACCTCCTGCCCCTCCTTCTCCACTGACCTTCTCTGTAGAGTTGTTCCGCTCACATATTCTAACTGTGCTCTTCTCTGGCTTCAAAACTGTGCAATAACTAGTTGGTTTTTTCTTCTTCTTAAATATGCTATTATAGAGGCATTACCACCGTGTCTAATTGGCCCATCCGTGACCAGTGGCACATCCATCTTTGAAGCTGCCAGGATTGGCTCTGCCAGACATGGAGGAAGCTTCCAGCAGCCTCTCACAGAAGCCCCTCCTGCAGCCGCCACTACCAAAACTTGGCCATGCAAGCCCAGCACAACAGTAATGATAAGTTGATCTCTTTCGTAAATCCATCCTGGAAATATTGACTGATCTTTCAAGAATTTTTTTTGGCTGAGCAGAGAATGTAGAAGAGAATGGGGTATTTTAAAAGAAAAAAGCTCACCTAAATATGAGAGGTTATTTCAGACTCACAGTCTTTGTCATTATTTAAATTTCTTGCTTTGAACTTTGCAAGTGCATAAAGTTAGTTGTGTAGTAGTAAAAGTGCAAGATTACTGTATTCTCACTTTTTTGAGAGCTAAGTGAAATTTCAAGGACAAATATAAACCCTGGACAGGCTTCAAATAACAATCTAGCTACTAAGAAGAAATAACATAATGTTTGATCATTTTTGTTTAAATTTTCTAGAAAATTTCTGCCTTTAAAAATGCATCTTTATGCTAATAATTTAATTCCACATTGTAAAAGGTTTCTGAAAAGATTCTCTGTAAGACATTAATGAAGATGAAGATTTCTAAATTATATTCACATTAATTATTTTTAATACATAAAACATTCATTAGTAGTTAAAGTTTCAATTATCAGTTGAGTTAGCTTATAATAAATTTAAATTTAGGGAAATGTAGTAATTAAACACGAAAAAATTATAATTACTGTAAAATTGTTAATTGGTACTACATAATATTGTCAATAAATACTAGACTTTAAAAGAGAATTTAGAAGAAACATATTTTCACTGAGAATAAAAAAGGGTTTAGAGTCATGGCAAATGCTTCATCTACTCCTCAAAATTACCATTTAACTGATAAGTTTAAAAAAATAGGTTTTAAAAATAGATGAAGATGTAGCTTTTGTCTTCTATGGCACATAAAAGAAAAAACATCTGTAATGTGTGTTTCTTTGAATAGGACGATTGAGCAAATTTCTGCATGACTTTGAAATTTTGTTGCTGCCCTGAAATGTTTCACACGTCCCCAGTTATGTGTGAAACATTTCAGGGCAGCAACCAAATTTTTATTTTAAGGTATTTTAATTTAGCTACAGCTTTCTAGGTCTGACTGGAAACTGAAGATACTTGGGTGTCATTCTTCCAGGTCTGGACACTTTAAGGTGCCAAAGGAGTGCTGTATGTCCTGATACATCCTATCTATCCCAGTTGTTTTCCCATTATTTTGTTAAAGCTACATAAGGGTGCAAGAAAAGGGACATATATTTGCTTGTTTTTACAGCTATAATTCCTGAAGACCTAATGCAAAATACTTGGTTAAACTGGTTTGTCTTCTTACCATACTGATTTGTTTCAACATTAAAACTTTCTCAGCTTTTCTGTAAAAATGAAATCACTTTGAGAACAACCTACCCAACCAACTAGCCAGTGGGGCGGCAGTGACAGCAGCACCTGCAGCAGAGGCGACAGAGGTTAAGTCTGGGAATGAGCTTAGTTTGCTCGGGGATACCCAAGCAGCAGTCCAGAGCTCTGTTCAGACCTGGAAGTCCTTGTGGGACATTTGAACATCTCCAGGGAGCATGAGCAGCCCAGAGTGTGTGTCAGAAGGACATGGCACAGCCCTTTGCAGGACAGTTCATGTAAGAGAGTGCAACCACTCTCCTGGCTCCTGAGACAAATACACCTGATGTTTTTTACTTTCCCAGTCAGAACAGACTGAGTAATGATTTCCACATGGTCCTATACTCTTATACACATTCACATGCCTCAGGTGGTCCCAAATCTGATCTTTGTGTAGGAAGGAGCTTTCTCCCTCAATACCCATCCTTCTATCCATCCACTTGAGAGATGTGGAAGTAGAAGTTTCCTTTGAACACTGAGTCAAAGTTGTTGAGTTACTTTGTCCTTGCCCTCATTGTTGTTGTTTATCAGGGAGAGAACACCTTTTTTACTTCTCTTTTCTGTTGAAGTACCTGTATAAGCCATTCCAGTTATTCTTTGTGAGCCTTGCCAGGTTCAGTTTCAGCTTCACCTTGGCTTTCCTCACTCCATCTCTATGTATCTAAACTTCATCTCTTGCCTTCCTTGCCCAATTTCTTGTTCCTGGGGTTTGCTAGCTCTTGCACTCTATGGAAGACTTCCTTAAAGATCCTGCAGCTCTGTTTTGCTCCCTTGTCTCTGAGGGAATATTTCCAGGAGGGCCCACTGACTATCTCCCTTGAGAGCTGGAAGTCTGCTTTCCTAAAGTTCAGTTCCTAACTTTAATCCTTACCTGATGCATATTCCTCAGAACTGAAAACTCCAAAGTGCATGGTCATTGCTGGCCAGGCTGCCTCCAATCTTGGTGCCTCAAATCAACTTATGCTGATGACCATCAGATCCACTACAAAACAAAACCTGTAATGTGCTGATAAAGGCAGAGGGCTGCAACCTGGCAGCCAAAGGCAGGAAACACCTGGAGAATATGGACATTGATCCTGCTACCTCTCACATGATAAGCAAGTATTCTACCAGTTGAGCTGAAATCTTGCTAATTAGTATGAGAAAAGATATATAAGTGTTGCAGGAACCCTAATTTAAACTAGTTATTCTAATAAATAAATATATTATTTATCTTTTTCCCTTTTTCCTGTTTAGCTAGAATCCTTACTGCCTTAGACATTGGAAAATGGTTTTTATTTCCAATGTATGTATTGGTAACTCTAAAATATGTGTGTTTTTCTTGCACTTAAAATTTATTCATTTTGTTACACAAATTCCTTAAAGAATGCTGGCTGCCTTTCTTATATAAGTCAGCGAGCAGAAAGAAACTGTAATTTCGCAAGTCAGGAGATCCTATGGAGAGTAAGTGATTTCCAAGCTATCTATACCTGATGTGAGTAACTGATTCATTGAGGTGGATGACTGTGTGAGGAATTCTGTAGCTGTCAATAAAGAAATAAGCAGCTCAGGTCCACACATAAAAGCCAGTACTTCTGCACATGTGTGTGACTTCTATTAACTCAAAGTTATAACACCTGAGAATAGTGATGCAAGAAGTTCAAAAGGATTGTGCTTCCTCTTTATTTCACATCTTCTGAAATGGAGTATGAAAATCTCTGTGGTCTCTGACACTTTCACACTGCATCAAGTTGCCTGACAGCATGGCAGTCTCATGGACAAAGTGGTAGGAAAGCCCAAAAGTTTTGTCTATTCAGTCTTTTGCCTATTTCAGTTCGTAATTAGACTTTTGAGTCTTCATCCCCATACTGAGACACACTACTTACTCATATGTGGCAAAGATGAATACTAAAGATGGAAAAATCTTTTACAATTCTTCCTTCATAGTATGACACTGTGTGTGTCAGATAAGAACAGGTATTGCTTGTTTAGTTAAGTATTCAACAATTCAAACATAAAAACAAGTGTGAAAATGTAGTACTAGAAATCTTAGAGTTAGTATGGAATTTACAAAGTCTTGAAAAAATCATTGTGAACACAGGGCTTCAAAAGTGAAAACTGTTAAAAGCCAAGTCATTTGCACTTGATTTTGAAGCCAGTGGAAGATGCAGCTACTGCTTTGTGTATAGCTAATTCTATTGAATACACAATTTTTCTACTTGTATTTAATTTAGCTCTTCAAAAAAATAACTGAATACTGTCTGAGCAGTTACTGAAATTCATGAGGGCTACCACTATCCAACATTTTAGTGTAGTACAACAGTAACTTCTACAAATAGATGTCAAATAACACTAGTTTGAAAAAAAAATAAGAAGTAAAAAAGAACAAATAAAATAAAAAAATGCAAAAAATTTCAACCAGAATAGAAAGTTGGTCTTTAATCTTCATCAAAAGTCATTCTGAAAATGGGAGAAGAAGGTAAATGAAAAAAAATCAGTTTTTTAAAAGTAGCATTTAAAAATATGCTAAAGAAAAATTAAGGCATTTGTTAAAAATCTATTGCAAAGGTTATTTCCATAAAAATGCAATAAATTTAAAGTAAGAAGAACTAAGAAATTCAATGCAAAATACAGTTCACACAAACAGATAGAATTTCCTCCTTTTTTTTCTTTGTTACATTATTAAAAAAAAATTGGAAGATAGCTATCAGTTATTTCAATTATTAAATAATTGATGATCAGACTACTGCTTTCCCTATAAAACCAGAAAAGGGCATTCTGCCTTTTCAAAAATGCAGTTTTTGTTCTATTTCTTGAAATATATAATACAAACTCCCAAACTTCATAGCATACCTCTCACGGCACTGAATCAATAGCAACATGGTATATTCTTTCTTTTTTGGGGTTTTCATGAATAAACACTAAACATGGTGACAGAATAAACACTACACATGGTGATAGAAAAGCCCTTCAATTTATTCTATGTAATATATTTTCTCTAGTAACCTTAAAAGAATCTGTAGTTAGAATTCAAAATGAATAAAGCAATTTCAGAGGAAAACCATCTCATATTAAACTATTATGCTCATTTAATATCTTGAAAAATACAGAAATAAAATATATTAACTTATTTCATATTCATGCCTGATAGAATAGGTAGAATAGAATAGAATAGAATAGAATAGAATAGAATAGAATAGAATAGAATAGAATAGAATAGAATAGAATAGTCCAGTTGGAAGGAACCTTCAACAATAATTCACTCCAAATGCCCAACCACTTTAGGACTGGCAGGGTTATATTACAGCTTTTTTGATACCATTTTTAAGTCCTATGTCTTCAAGCTCTCCCTAAGATCCTTTTGAGGAAATAAAACTTCTCAAATTATTTCCTCTTTGGTTGTTTTTGGTTGCTTTTTGTTGTTTTGTTTTTGTTTCATTTTGTTTTGCTTTTTTTAATATTACTAAGTGGTGAAGCCCTGAAAACTTAATAGTATTTCACAGAAATATATTTATATTGTCTGAAAAAACATGTACTCTGTCTGTGTGCAAATATAAGGACAAAGGCAAGTTAAGTTTTTATCATGATGAATCTGAATAGACCCACATAGATATAGTATCTTTTAATCATGCTTCTGGGAAGAAGAATAATGTTTCAAAGATAAGGCTGAAAGATATATAAATTTAGAAAACACAAAAATCCTTAGGTCATCTCATAAGAAATCACGGAAATATGAAGATTAGAGAAACAATTTGTTTTTACATGATTAATGATGTGACTGTCTTCAGATACCTTTTTTCCTGATACTAAAAGTCTTTTTCTAGGAATCTGACATAAATTTAACCATTTTGCTACATAGTAATAACTAATGAAATATCAACTCTCCTTTTGTTGTGCAGCACTTACTTCCGCTTTCTGAAAATTTTGTTTTCTTTACCAGCTCTTCTTCGGTGTACCAATACCTAAATTCCCAAAGACAAAAACCTACTACGTCAAAGAATTTTTAATTCATGTATGATTTAAAATGTACACCAACAAGGATTCAGAAATGTTTCTAACTATGCTTCCACATGATGTATTTCATTAATTGTCCATTTATGCCTGAGGAGGTGTTAGACACTGAAATATTATAGTTTATGACTTGTTATAAATGCACGGAGCCAATTCGTCTAATCAAATAAAAAATAGATTTATTTGACAATAATTTTGATAATAATAATCGGAAAGAGCCACGATGCAGGTTATCAGTGTCGAGCCCGGGGAGTCGACAGCTGGATGAGCCATGACCTGACCTCTATCGCATCAGGTCGCCCCTGTTCACGTTGGTGTTCTGGTGTGCTTGGTTTATATACGTTTTATTTTGCCTAAGGCTGAAAGCATTCAAGACTCTTCAGTCTCTTCATATTCATTTTTCTGTCTTGCTCTGCATCAGTGAGACAATACGGTTCTGGGAAAGTGATGAATTATTGATGGATTTATCCAAGTCCAGGAAGGGAGGAAATTCCTTGGTGATCATGAATATCTACATCAAATATCTTATCGGAGCAATGATGGCTGGGTGGAACTCATTCAGGACGACCCATCTCCTGTCTGACTACATCTTTAGAGTTGGAAATGAACTCTTCCTGGAATCCAGGATAGATATTACAAGCATCCTCTTCCATCTGAATGTGTCTTACAAGAAGTGTGGCCTACGCATACTTCAGTTCAACATTTTATATACACTCATATATCATGCAGCTATATATTTTATAGGCATGAATTAAACACATATATGTAACATGGCTTAAACATCTTCATGAAGGACCTTTGCCTGTTATAGCAAAACTATATTACAAAAGCTGCAGAGAAGACCAGCACACGCTGAACGGGGCCCTGGCTGAGGCCCTACACNTCTTCTCTTCTCTTCTCTTCTCTTCTCTTCTCTTCTCTTCTCTTCTCTTCTCTTCTCTTCTCTTCTCTTCTCTTCTCTTCTCTTCTCTTCTCTTCTCTCTTTCTTTTCTTTCTTTCTCTTTTACCATTAAATAAAATATATCAAACTTTGGCACCAAGATCTAGCCTCATTTGGTTTTAATCATGTTTTTTGGGTATATTTCAAACCTTTCTGGGTTTGATCCACCTTATTCACAGAGACTTAGTTTCCTTTCCTCTTCTATGTTTAAACTGAATCAGAAGAGGAAGTATGTGAGAATAGTTATATTTTTGGATGTATGTTGCGCCGTAACATTCAAACAATGGAACCATGAAGCTGGACTTGCTGTCAGAAAATATTTTTTATGAACCAATCTGCCTGATTGAAAAATAATAAACACAACTTTTCTCCAAATTCATCATTTGTTTTGGAAAAGTTTTTGTTTCTGGGTCCTTACTGTCATATAAAGATTAATTTTCTGGGTTACTCATGACAATACAGACTCCTGATAGCTATCTCAAAGTATGAATTTTTTTCTTTAGACAGAGAAAGTGTGGGGAAAAAAAAAGGCTTTTGAATAAAGCAATAAACCCTCTTTGTGAAGATCAAAGGCTTCACAGTAGTTATTTTTTTCAACATGTGAGCTGTGTCAGGAGGTATATTCCTGCACCTTCATAAGCTGTTTCCAAATCTAGATATCTCCAGATCTAGGTATCTTACAAGTGACCAGCTGTATGAAGCTCTGAAGCTTATGTGTGAAGCATTACAATGGCTAGATAGTAGTGCTAAAAAAGACTGCACAAGAAGTCTCCCCTCTGTAGGATTATGTGGAAAGTGTCTGTAACAAATTTCTTTGTGGTTTCCTTTGTGCAAAGACACCACAATAGACTGGAGGAAACACAAAATTATTTCATCTTCTGAGGAATTTTGGTTTTTTTTGCATACACATGTAAAAATAACTGACTTTACATACTCTCATTTACTAGTGTGGATTGCTGCCAGATGCCTTTCACTGTTACTTTCTTATGCATACACCTGCTCTGTCCCTCCATTCCCTATTCTTTATAGGGGGATTTCAGCAGTAAAATTTGACATGTTTGCTGTTCTAAGCAAATTACCAAAATAGGTTTTGAATGATATGCTAGATTGTAACTTGGCATAGGTCTTTATGATCACAGATTGTGATAGCTTCAATAGATATTTCCCTTTTCTACTGAACTTTGTTAACCTTTTCTGGGAATTATGATTCTGTAGGAGGAGTACTCACTTAAGCATAAAAGATTTGGTAGAAGATTCCTAAGGGATTTGATAAAAGTTCCTCTGATTAAAAGAGTATCTTGAAATTTATTTTTGACTTTGTTAATTTATTTCAAATTAATTGCCTGATAGACAGAGTGATGATTTTCTCTGATCTGATCTTTTTAGTCCCGCCATGTTCAGTGTTACTTTTCAACAGCTACAAAATGAAGTCTCTGTCTGAATTGGAAACTCATGTTTTCTGAGAGGTAGAATTTTGGAGTGAGTTGCTGTGCAGTGGTTGCTAAGCATGCTTCTGCACATACCCTTTAGCAGCTGTTACAGGCACTGTAGAGTTATGCAGGCAGATTGGGAGGATCTGTATATCATCCCCTAGTGTTTACTTGCCCTTAATCTCTTTTTGTAGCAGAGTTTTGAAATGTATGAAATGTGAGTTATGAAGCTTGAATGAAATCAATCTTTGCTGCATTCAGATGCTCTTGCATTTTATAATTTCTTCCATTGTAACAGGCTTCTTGAAATTCCTTCACTTTGTACATGTGCCTGGTCTGGAGCATGGTCCAGCCCATGGAGATCAGAGTAAGAGAATCATGGAAGATTTTCATCCTTTTCAGGTTGTTTATTAAACCTTTTTGTTTGTTTTTTGTTTATTTTTGTTTTGTTTTGGGTTTTTTGTGGTTTGGTTTGTCCTGGTTTTGTTCTTTTTTTTTTTGTCTTTATTAGCTTTTTGTGGTTCTTTAGATAATGTAAAGTTACTGGGGCAGTATCCATTCTGTTAATATCGTACATCAGGGGAAAGTAGGAGAGTGGGTAGCATGCATCCAGAGATTACTGACCCTTAGCTTAACTAAGAGATAACTTTGACATCTCCATTATTGTCTTTTATAGCTGGAAATGGGTATGTGGCTTATCAGGTCAGCTGTCATCTTTTGTTTGTGACTCAATTCTCAGTAACTATAGAAGAAAGTTTCTCTTCAGTGAGACAATGAGTAAAGATGATGAAAAAAGCCTTTCTGTCTACTATGCAGGAGTATAGTATATGTGTGTGTTGTACCAGCATGTAAACTGACAATTGTTTAGACAAATGCATGGCATATGACATACCAGGAAATAAAAATTCTGTAGAAAAAACTTTATTTGATGTATCTGATTCTCAGCGGTGATGTATCAGATTCTATCTGATTTTGACCTTGAGAAATGTTTGTGAACATACTCTCTACTAATTTGTCAAGGCTACCTGCCTACTGACTGTCTTGAAGTTTGCTCTTGGCATTTTCTTTATGGGGAAATGCAGTGTCTTTTTCTGAGAATACATCCCAGCCATATCTGTGGATCACTCATTCTCTTTAAATTTTTCTGAAGGAATAAAATGAAATTAAAATAGTGGAAGATCCAAAGTGACCTTCAGGGGGTGATGATCTTAAGTCAACACTTGTACATATTGGGCCAAACACAGACTAGATTTAGCCTTCCAAAAATTAATTATTTAATTTTAGTGCATAGTTTTATTTATTAAGCAAGAAACTAAGTGACTGATTTAGTTTTCCAACTGCTACTATCATAATTTTTTTTCCGCACCTAATGATGTGTTACTGTTACAGTGATGATCTTGCCAGACTGCTGACGTAGTGGCTCCAAGAAAGTTAGTAGTCTACAACAATTAGTAACAGGAGCCAAAACAATCACTAATACAAATACTCGGAAGTACAGGTGTTTCAACAACAATTTTTTTTCTGATCTTTTATCAAAATGCCAAGTTAAGTGATGCTAGGAACAAGATTAAAGATTTGCTCAACTAAGAACAACATAACTTGTTAACTTCACATAAGTTTCGTGTTTACAGACTAGTTAGAAACTCATCAGAACATATATGACTCCACTGTGTTGTCTTTTTCATAATCTTTGTGTGTCAATAGCCTTCATAAGAACCTGAATTTGTGTAAAATCATGCTTACATAAATCTACATGGTATAAAGTTAGAAGCATTAATTTTGTGATTCAAATGACCTACATCTTTTGCTAATGATGTGGTGTAAGTCTTTTGTCAGTGTAGCTTTGCTGTTTGCAATAACTGAGGATGTGTAACCTAGTGATTACAAAGCATTTCAATTCAGTCATTAGATGAGACAAAAACCAACAACATTTACTCTTCTCTGTTACTGTTCAACAGCTAGAAACCGAATCCTCTATCTGAATTGGAAACTTAGGTAGCAATCATGGAGCACTCTACCTGCCACAGCTACAATCTCAGTCAAATGTCCTTAACTTCTTTTTAAGATACTGTCTCTTTAGGGGTTTTCTTTGGGGATAGTCTTGTTTTTATAACTTCCCAGTTCATGGGTCTTTTTTTTTTTTATAAATGGGATGCTTTATGTTGTAGCTCTTTTTCACCAAACAGGCTGAAATTATGTTGTGATTTCTAATAAAGCTGTACTCCCTGAGTATAGGACAGTATTTGTATTAGTGAAGTAGACATAGTTAGGCATACAGCAATCTAGCATAGCAGCAAAGAATTTTCATTATTATTGTTTATTTTACATACACACTGATGGCTGTGTGTATTTTTTTATATGTGTGTAAACATATACTATGTGACATAGCAAAGAGCTTAAAAAGCAAGGAAAGCTGCAAATATTTACTACATTTTACACAAAGCTGGAGTATTGTGAAAAAAAATGTAGGTCAGATTAAGTTTCGTGTATCAAAAATAGAGAAGAGGAATGGAGGTATAAACTGATGGTCACCTCAGTATATGTCATTTGGCACATATGTAGTAATAACGTGTGGTGCATGATCTGACAAGTGTATGTGATGAAGAAACTGTACATTTTTATTCAGCTAAAAGCAGCACAGCACAAACACAAAAATTAAACAGGCTAGTGTTAAAGCAGGGAGAGGAATTTTCAGAAGCTGATGACCACCTACTGGACACCAATGGAATGGTGATTTGCTAACTGGTCAGAAGATTTCAACTGTTACAGTAGATCTTCTATAAAAGCAGCATCAGTGTTTACAGCTGGTGGAATGATTTTTCCCTAGCTACAGAAAAAGCAGGTCGTAGAGCTATAACGAAAATCTGGCTTATGATTCAGCCTACTACCTTTCAATTCAGAACTCTCTTCATTAAATGTAGTGAAATTAGAGTTAAGCTTTTAATAACAAGTCCTTTGGAAAATCTAGGAAAAAAGATCAATGAAATGACAAAGAATTTTCTGTTCTAAATATTAGTGATCCCTCAAGAGCAACTGAGACAGCAGATTCCTTTAATAAGAGAATCTGTGATTGACACAACTGAGTACAACAGAATCAGGCACATAAATATTTCCTAGTGATGTTTGGTTACATCAGTAGACTGATCCTGCCTATTCACAGCATGTGATGGATAGACTCTTGGCAGGTAGCAATGTCTCATACTGTATTGCTCCTAATAACTATCATAACATGTGTCTCATGCAAAAAAACAGTCAAAACAGAAATAAAAAGAAGACATTGTTACAAAATTAGCATCTGTACTGTAGATATATATATGTATATATACGTATATATATGCACTCATACATATGAGCAAGAGATCTATTTAAGATCTGATTTCCTTTGGACTGCTAGTTAAAAAAAGTCAAANTCCTAGCTCTCTTGTGCACTCGGCTTTGGGAGGGGAGAGAGGCTGTGACACTGTGGGGCAAATTCACCACCACTGCAGGGTTCTGTCTTCTGCTGCCTTTTTCTACCATGAGTGGAGCTCTGCTGGTAAGAGCAGACCTTGCATTGGTACCTTATTAACACCCTACCTCACCAAATAGGGGACCCTTCGCCATCTGCTCAAGTGCCTCAGGGCAAGCCCTGTCATCCCCAAACCTCTTCCCTCCTCACCCATAGGAGACTCTCTCTGCTGTGTTTGCGAGCTGGGCTGCCACTGCCCNATATATATATGTATATATACGTATATATATGCACTCATACATATGAGCAAGAGATCTATTTAAGATCTGATTTCCTTTGGACTGCTAGTTAAAAAAAGTCAAATTCAATTATTAGTCTAGAAATCTAAGTAACACACATCATAAATTTTTATGTCATTGGTAATCCCACAAGTTTAGTTCATTCTTTAGCTGTTTTATAAGTTTTGTAGTTATGTAGTTATGATTGATACTGCCACATACATCAAATGAAAAGTTTTCTTCGATCAGAATTGCCACGAAGTCTACAAGAGGGGACCTCAGNAGCATAAACAACAATGGACTGAAGGGAGAAAAATAAGAAGGATGGGATTTAATGAGCTAAAGCTGTAACTGGACGATTAGCTCCAATATGCTAATGAATCAAAACTTATACAAGTGTGAGACCACATGACCAGTTATGCATTTTGTGGCCATTTTGTGTTGTGCTGCCCAAGGTAGATCCATTGAGGCCTCTTAATAAATACCTANAGAGATGCCACGAGAATTGTGCTGGGGAAAAGGGATTGTGTGCAGCTCCTAGCTCTCTTGTGCACTCGGCTTTGGGAGGGGAGAGAGGCTGTGACACTGTGGGGCAAATTCACCACCACTGCAGGGTTCTGTCTTCTGCTGCCTTTTTCTACCATGAGTGGAGCTCTGCTGGTAAGAGCAGACCTTGCATTGGTACCTTATTAACACCCTACCTCACCAAATAGGGGACCCTTCGCCATCTGCTCAAGTGCCTCAGGGCAAGCCCTGTCATCCCCAAACCTCTTCCCTCCTCACCCATAGGAGACTCTCTCTGCTGTGTTTGCGAGCTGGGCTGCCACTGCCCTGCCTGATGCCTCAGGTTTTAGCTTTTATGTTTTTCAGAGAATTCTGTTCTGCTTTAGTGTATAAATCTAGGCTTCATATTAGGGGATAGGAAGCTCTCATCTCAGAATAGGTAAACAATTCCTTCTCTAGCTGGGGACCCAAGGACAGGCCCAAGAGCATAAACAACAATGGACTGAAGGGAGAAAAATAAGAAGGATGGGATTTAATGAGCTAAAGCTGTAACTGGACGATTAGCTCCAATATGCTAATGAATCAAAACTTATACAAGTGTGAGACCACATGACCAGTTATGCATTTTGTGGCCATTTTGTGTTGTGCTGCCCAAGGTAGATCCATTGAGGCCTCTTAATAAATACCTACTCTAGCTCTTTCTAGTTTCTATTCTAGCTCAGCCTTCATAAAGCATTAAGTCCCCCACTGCTTCTTCGCCACAGCTCCAGTTTTTTTTCTGCTGCACTGTAGCCCTGCACCCCCTGCCTGCTGGACTATACACGTACACACTAGTAAAGAACTGTTACTCCTTTTCCCATACCTTTGCCTGAAAGCCCCTTAATTTCAAAAGTATAAAAATTCGATGGGAAGGGGATCGTATTTTCCATTCCAAGGGAGGTTCCCACCTCCCTTGACAGACACCTGTCTTTCAAACCAAGGCACTCTGATGTTTGGGACTCGGTTATATCCAAGAGAAGAGATATGGAAGCTGAAATTGCACCTCTGCACCTCTGATCTGTGCATATTTTTTACAGTATATCCTTTATCAGATATTCTGGTTTCTGTACAATATAAAAAATATTTTTCTGAGAAACTATTGACTTCATTGACATGCATTGGCCATTGTGGGCATTAGTAATTTGGAAAAAATTGTTGCAATTCCATATACAGTTCTACAC
>VWZV01015918.1:0-18902 GCA_013397155.1 Irena cyanogastra | reverse complement strand
ATACATGGCACACATAGAATGTGTGTGTATCTTTTCTCCATTGTAGGGAAAAATGTGTATAATATACTTAAAAAAGAAAGTTTTCAGCCATATGATGTGTTCATAATAACTTAAGACGAATGACAAAGATAACGTAACTTGTCTGTCGTACAAAAAAACAACCCAACCCACTAAGCTGAAGAGGAAAATTATAGGGGAAAGCCAAGAAAAAATTTTGAAAATTTACTAAAAAAAAATTACCATTGGAGAAAAGAATATGACCCTCAAGGATCTTTGGCGTCTTCATATAAGACAAAACACTTTGGGTAACTTTGTAAGATTTTCTTTAAATGAAATTAGTACTTCAGTCTTTGATATGTAGACATGATGTAACTAGAACAGATCTTGCAGCTGTGGTCCATTTAAGCTGATCATTGTCCTGGAGGCTGGCAACTGTGTTGCCACCTGCAACCAGTCATTTTGACTGTGATACTGTGACAAATGGCTACAAAGCTCACTCAGGCAGAAGAGTTCAGACTTTAAAAACACTCTATATTTTCATCCTCAAAACCTAAAGCTGAGTTTTCAGTTTAGCATGTGGAATTCAAGACATAAATATTAAGGTGTGCACCTTTGACTGGAGTGTCTATCTAATTTTGTCAGAAAAAATGAATTATCAGAGCAAATGAAAGTGGCAGAGTCCCCTTGTGTTTTATGTTCTTAGGTCCGACTTGAAAAGTAGCTTGTAAGGTATTTTAGTTACAGAAACTTTGAAAAAAACTTCACTATAAAGTCTAATAATCAGATAATTTCCTTTGCATCTTAAACTTTTCAGAAGGTTTGATTAACTTTCTTTAATGCTAATCTGTTAAAACTAGGTGGGATAGTGTAGCTCATAATTCCAGGGTGTGCAAGTTAGCTAAAATTGACTGTATCAGCCTTAAGAGAATTTTTACTTTTGGCAACTGCACTATTTGGTGAGTTTGGTTCAGAGTACTTGTAACTTGCCTGATTCAGTATTTGAAGTTAAATTTTGATTATAATTTGAATATTCAATAATTCAGTTTTGTAATTTAGAATAGTTTATAATAGTTTATAATAGTGAGATTTTGCCTTTACACTGAGAGTGTAGGTCAGGATTCTATGTATGTCTACAGACAAGCAACTATCTGCTTACATCTTAAGTTAAGTTTTGCAACTCTAGAAGTAAAAAAGAAGAATTTTAATATATATTCAGCTTTTTTTCGAATTAATAGTTTCAAAATGGTGCACAGATAATTTTTCATTTAATCTACAAATGGATTATCAAAGAAAAAAGGTCTTTTGGATATTCTAGGATGCTACTCATCTTAGGTGCAAACACTTGCTAACTTCTGAAAATGTAGTTGGATGTTGACTGGTGATAGATGGCATGCTGTGTCTTCTGTATCTTCTAAAATCCCATCCAACTGTGATTATGCCACGTATTTTCTCATGCTCTTTTGAAGTTTCCAATGTACCTACAGGGAATAAATATTATTTACTGAGATTGTAAACTGTTCTTGTTGTTTGTTTCAGTGGGAGATGTGAGAAACACAAATTGTTTCTTTGAAAAAACAGCTCTTTGAAAAAACAGCTCTTTGAAAAACATGAATAAGTTAGTCTCCTTCTGTGCATTTGCTTTGTTGTCCTACTTGCAAAGACTATGAAAAGGATATTTCTGAAGCACTAGGTGGCTTTTTGGTAATACTGCCCTTAAGGCTTATGCACACTGGTAGAGGGCTCATTCTAAAAATAACAGAACTGAATTTACATAAACTTTTGTTCTGCCACTTAGGTCAGCCATGAATGGATCATTTCTTGCTGCAATAGTTTATATTATGGGTTTCAAGTCTTTCCTTCAATTAGATTCTGTTGCTTTGAAAGCTTAACATCTTTTATTTGTGCAGCTTTGAGACCTATCAAGAACCCCTTCAAGGCAGTCAGTTTGTGAAATAAACACAGAGCAACTGGGCTTTACAAAAGCAATCTTTTTCCCTCAGCTCATCTTTCTTCTATTTTGTAACTGAATCTGATGAAATCTAAGCTGATTTCATCACATACTCAGTCCTGGTTCCCCACAGCTAGGAAATTGTGCTCAGGCCTGGTTCCCCAGAGCTAGGAAATTGTGCTTAATTGCTCTTCAAGACCAAAAGTACACACTTGAGCCCAAACTTTTATATCAAGTTACCATTTGTTAGCTACCAGTTTTTGAAGTAATTTCTAAGCATTCATAACTCTAGGCTGCTTTCTAAAAAAGTCTCTTTCCAAAGTATAAACCATACATATATAACACTTTGAAATATCTGCTGATACGAAGTTTTAGGAACATAGATAAGTGCTTAAACTCAAATTAGAGATAAAGAATAATAGCAAAGTTCTTTGCTGACTGTTTTATCACAGAGCAGTCTAGTGCTAAAATATTACACATGGAATTGTCAGAATGTTTCAGATCTATTACTTTCTCTTTCATCAGTTTTCTTATTAATAAGGTTGGCTGGAAAACAAGGGTTCTGGTTTTCTATGTAAACTTGTAAGCTTTGAAAATTTCTGTTCTGCAATGAAATGACTGAGAGATTTATTTTGCTTGAAATAGTCTCCTTCAGAGAGGAGACTGATGATAACGAAAAGCAAAGTTCTTACAGGCTTTTTCTGGATATGGAGTATTCATAAATTGTCTTTCTATATCTCTCTATAACTTGAATATTACTTGTCACAAACTTGTAATTTGTCTGGCAAAGTGTATTGCTTGTCTTTGAACAACCAGCCCATCTTGATCATGAGAGCTTCTCATAAAAGTTACTTCAGAAAAAAATATAAAGTAAACTTTAGTCAAACCCCCCATCCTCCCAAATCCAGGAAGAAGTCATCATTCGCTCTTAAACATGAGTGTTTTTTGCATAGGTGATATACTTAGTAGAACAATTTTCATTTAACAGTTCTTTTACTATCAAGGATTTCAAGACCATATGTATTTAATAATAAAGGAATAAGGTCCATTTCCTATTACTGCCATTGCTGCCATTCATTTAGAAATAACGATATTACAACCTGAGTTTCATTCATACCTCTAAAATAGTTAGTAAGCTTAAAAAAATACACATACATTTTTTAGCTTGTCTTCTGTAGCGTCAGTAAAAGTGAGCTTGTATTGTTATGATTTTATTTACCATCTTAAGTTGTAGAGAAATATAATTTATAAGTGTTCCAAAGAGTTAAACAGGATGCTTTAGGTTAGACTGTAAGTGTTCCAAAGAGTCTCAAAGAGTTAAACAACTTACTTTTGGTTAGGTTGCAATTTATTACGCTTTGTTTGGATATACACCAAAATGGAGAAGAAAGAGTTCAAAGAGTCTACTCATATGTAGAACATCTCACTTCCTCATAGCTTTCTTTTCTTCATTCTTTCTTATCATTTGCAGTGAAAAATTGCTGCTATTTTGTAGACTGAGATTGAAGATCTTATTCCAGCAGTACCAAGTATTTGTTATTATCTCAGATGTTAGGTTGGAGGTCTATCCCTTCCTTCCCTCTCTTTAATTATATGCAACTATAGAGTGGGCATGTGTGTGTTTGCACATAATTAGAGAAGTCCTTCATCTGCTTTTATACTGACCCTATTTTAGAAATGGGCTACCATCTCATAAAAACTTGAGTAAGGAGAGTAGTTATATGGATATATTTATCTGGACTTGAGGTCTTCACATGAAGATGTAGACATTACTACTACGCACTTGTATTTTTTTCCCAGAAACTGGTTATGTGATATAGCCCAATCTTGCTCACAGCAAGAGAACTGGGTATGGATCTTTGGTATACATTTCCAGACTAAGCTTGAAAGTTCACTTTTCTAGTATACAGCTCTCCATTCAACTAGATTAGGTGTGTTTTTAAGTCCTATTGGCAAAAAAAGTTTTGAGAAAAACCATACTGTTTTAGAAATGTGTGAGATACATCTTTAAACAAATTAATGCAATAGCCAGTACCTCAGATCGTTAAGCTAAATTCTGTGTCAGGTGGTCTTGGAAGCATTGTTGGAAAACTTGGAAGTTTTCTGTGTTTTTTCTGCTACTGTTGTCAGTTTGTGTCCTTCCTAACAAGCAGCTCAAAGACTGCTCAGGCATCAATAGAGGAGTAAGATCTTGGAGGCTAGTGTCATCAGCAGGGCACATAGTGAGCCCGATGTTCACTATCCAAGACCACAGAATGATTCCTCTTTTGAGATTGCATTTTTTCCCTTTTTTCTTTACCATTCTTTGTAGCATCTGTGTTTGCCTTGCAATCATGCTGAGTGAAATATTCTCTATAAAGAAATGGCATGAAATACGTTGTCTCTTAAGTCTTAGTTGATAACGACAACGGTGTTTAGAAAGTGATATAATAAGGTGTTTTCCTTAGCAACATTACCGTTGCTAACAAGTACTTAAAATGTTGTCTTCCTGTAATGGAGATGTTGTACTCAAATTCTTCCTTGTAACCTTTTTTTCTTTCCAACTTTAGAAGCTTCTTCCTGCGAAAACTTGTGCAGGGTAAGAAGGTTTCCTTCTTGCTCTTTTGTCATGCTTTCTAGACTGCTTTAATATTTTTGCACACTATGTTCGTCAAATACGTGAATGCCAACCCTTACGTATTCCTGGAAGGACAGGGGACTCAGAGACTGGAGAATACTTCTGCAGTAACTGTATTTCTGAATATGGATGTGGTTACAATTTTCTTTCCATTTTCTAGAGAGTATTAACACTATATTGGTCTTATTTCTTTGGCTACTATTAAGAATTGATGAGCTTTATTTGATTAAATTTTGGTATTAGAAAATTGAGAGCTCTTACTATTCTAAGCACGTTCACACACAACTAGAGATACTATTCTCTCAGGCAGTGTTTTCAAATCACAAAAGTTCGGATATGATTCATATTGATTTTGAAAGTCTTTGTTAATATTTGACCATAAAGCTTTACAAATGGGAAATGTAACCAATATGAAACATATTCTGAATAAGTATTTTGAATTGATATTTGTACAGACATATTTGCACAATGAATAGAAGGGTCTTCTGTTGTACAGTGCCATATAAGGGTAATTCAGATCACATTTTTGGAAAATGTCAATTCTATGCATCTTTCATTCATCTACCCATGAAAGCATGTCTGAAATTTACAAGAATAAGAAATGAATCCATGAAATAGAAGCCATAATTACATGAATAGAAGGCATCTATTATGTGAATCCATGTAATAGAAGCCATAATTTTCCAAGATTTTAGGGTAGACTGTTATTCGATCACATTCTTTTATGGATATCTCCTCACCATGGAAGTTTATAACTTAACTGTCTTAAAAATGAGAGTAAGTAAATACACTTACTAGCTTCTTAAATTTTACTCCTTTATTTTATTTGAATCTATGCAGTTTTGTGTTCTGAAAGCTGCTTTGCTATTGTTTATACTGCATTCTCCTCTTCTAACTAAGATAAATGGTTTGGTCATCCAGGCTTTTGCAGCAACATGAATTCTGCTATTGGCCTTTATTCTTGATCATTCTGGGTTGCTGGCTGATATTTTTGGTAGAGTTTTTGGATCCCAATTCCTTCAGTGAACAGGAGAATTTCCAGTTTTATGCTTAGAAGAAAAGGAAACATAGGTAAGTTTCTTTATATACACTGCTCCCTAACAGACGTTCTGCCTTTCTTACTGCGGTGGGTTTTTTTGTTTGGTTGGTTATTTTTAGTTAGTTGGTGGAGGTTTGTTTGTTTGTTTGTTTGGTTTGTTTGTGGTTTGGGTTTTTATTTGATTGTTTAGTTGGTTTGGTTTGTATTTTATTGGGGTTTGGGTTTTTTTTTTTTGTTTTCTTCCATTTTCCTGTTTGTCACGAATATTGGCACAAATGGAAAGGATGCTTTGTTTGCTACAAAAATGTTTTTTTTAAAAAAAGTTCTTATTAAGAACACATTAATTTTAGGGAGGGGAGGTTACTCCGTCACTCTTCCCCAGAGAACGAAGAGAAAGACTCTGAGATTTCAAAGAATCAGAAGGTTTTTATTGTAAGAATTTATTTCTTTTTTATAGGGTCTTTCTCTAACAGCTGCTTGATTGGTGAAATGACACAATGCCTCTCTACCACCATTGGATGTGAGAGAGAGAGCATGTTTTGAGAACACACACAAGAACAGAACAAACTAAAGTGAAAATAGCACCTGTTATTTTGAGAGCACAAGATGCTTACAAAACTTACATCAGTCTTTTCTTGAGAATATGAAATTCTTCACAGAGCTGTTCTCTAGGAAGGCAAACTGTTTTCTCTTGGGAAAGTTCAGGCTTGGTGCTAAACTTCTCTAAGATCCATCAAATGTCAGCCCCACATTACTCCAAGTACACTGTAAATCAGACTTTATTATTTATTGTAGCGTCATAGGTGTTCAGTAATAATAAATGATATATCAGGTAAGACACTAGTAAGAATTCTGCATATGTGAATAATTCAGTGGTTCTGTTTAGACAGTGAGAACAGAACATGAAGCCTCCTGGGCTTCCAATGAGCTTAACGAATATAAACAATGAATTAATTTTAGGTCAGGGATATAACTTTGAAGTATCAAAGCAATTAGAGTTTAATTTAAAAATATGTTCATGAAAGGTAGTTCGCATAAATTGTGTTTGGACATAAAAAGGAACTTTCAGTACTAGACTGAAATTCTTGACAAACATGCCCACTCTCCACTATTTTTAGACTTTGTTTTCAAAATTAACTGTTTGAGGGTTTCTTGAAGAGTAGAAGTGACATACAAACTGTTGTCCAGCTGAAAAAGATGAATGCAACTGTTTAATTGGTCTGTGTAGGCCTTTTTTTATTTAATTTTTCCAATGTAATTATACTAATACTAAACCATTAAAGCACCATTAGTGCAGTAACAAGTTATAGAGTCTGTGTGAAGATCGATTCTTGATTTTTTTTGTTTTTTTTTAATAATTTCCATAAATTAAATTGGAACCTGAGTGTAAATGCAGGTTATGTGGCTGTACAAGGTTATGTGACTATATACTTAGTGTCTCCAACTCATATTCTGTGCTATAGCACTGTAAGTTGTGTAGTCATGTATGCAATCAACCTAGTGCCACCTCAAGTAACTATAAACCATTCTATTGTCCAGAGAAGTTCTCTGACATAAAAGTTCCAAAAATGTTTCAAAGATATCTTGACTGTTTGCTCATTTGTCCCCGTCATGTCTCCTCTAGGCCTGAGAGTATGGATGCCGTATTTATTTGTCAGCAGCAAATAATCTTCAAAATACTTTAAATTTAGACTTAGAGATTGCTCTCTTCTCAGGATCTGATTAGCAACCTTGCATTTGCTATTTCTAAATGGCTGCAAATTACAGATCTATACCAAGGGATAATGCAATACTACAGTAAACAGTGACGCCTTTTGCCTTGTCATATCTAGTTAAATTGTGAATGCTTGTTTTGACCATATCATGCTTTACTATGCGGCAGAAAATCTGCAGTGGTCATCAACAGTATATGATGGTTAGAGTGCTCTGATCCATTTGGCATATTTGCTGTATATCTGTGAAAAACACTGAAGGTTTTAACAGTGACCAGAAACAAGAATTTTTCTTAGTTTTCAGTGCTGAATATATGAAACACTTAACTGCTCTCTGCAGTCTAATTGCTAAACAAGTTTCTTGGAGATCTCAAATGCTCAAAACTGAGCATTTGGCTAATTGTGTTTAAGTGTGAGCATACATGTGAAGTACAGAGAAGATAACACTAGTTGATTAGACTGATAGCCACTTTTGAACTGCAGATTGAATCTGTTCTTATAGTCATTTATCAGTGCTGTTTTTAGTTGCATTAGTGTTGTCTTGAAACCATTTTTGTATAATTTTCTGTATCCTGCAGATAGCTCTTCTCTACATTGTAAAAAAAAAGTAAAGATTGCTTTTAAGGCATCAGATAGTCTTAGCATCTGTCTAATAGCTTATTCTGTGTTTTTCACTCTTTTGCTCTCAATCCTTTTTTCACTCCATCTTCTATTATTCCAGTCCAATTCCAGTATTTGTCCCTTCCAATTAGGCGTAACTGGCTCAACTACACTGATGGAAGAAACAGCAGTCGTGTCTTAGAAGGCGTTATAGACAATTAAAAACCTGCCGAAGGGCCCCCGACTATTGTGCATGATCTACAGTGCTGCAACAGACAGCGTACTACTCCCTGCTGCTGAAGAGGTACCTGGGCACTCCCACCTGAACCCAAACCCATTGTGTCATCTGTGCTTCCCCTACCCTCAACAAATCAAGACTGCAACCATCATTTTGACCAATGCAAATCTAAATTTCGACAATTAAGCCTTGTTTCTGGATTCATGGGTGGTAATACCTTTCTTCTCCACTATCTACTGTTATACTTTCTCTTTCTTTTTTTCTTTCTTTTCCTATTATCACTGTTTTCTTAGGTGATATCTTTATACTTTTATATTTTATATAACTTAGATAATAAACAAAATGTCTACATTCCTCCTTTCCATTGCAACCAAATTGTTTTAAAATAAACATATGTATATAAAAATGCATATACATATACATAAATATAAACATATATATAAAGCACTGATCATTCAGTATCATCATCACTACATCCGTAGTCCAAAAGATGCATTAACATCCAAGGGATGTATTAAGTCCAAGGGATTAAAAAGGGATGTTTAAAATATGTGCACAGATTTCTTAATTTTGCTAATCAGTATTTAATAGAATTTTATTCTAATGCTTTCCTTGAGAATTTTGTTATCATTTTTCATGTCTGGATCAATTTCAGAGTTTAGTATTTTGAAACAGACCTTAATGTTTTTACTACAGCTTATTTAATTAGTGTGTTTTATCATCTACCAGATTCTTAATGTGCTCTAATACTGCTCTGTGCTCATGCATTGGTAACTCAGTACTTAGAAAAAATGTCTTGCTTATGCAGTTGTATAAAATTTAGATATTTATGACCCTTATGCCTTACATGAATTTCACTATAATCTGCTCGATTTTGGAGTAGTTTGTATGTAAGTATGGAGTAAACAAGTTAGAAGTAAAAGATTGTAAGTAATAGAACAGCACAGGAAAAGAACTAATCATTAGGGATGATGAACAAAGCATGTGCAGGACTTGCTACCAAAGATTCAATCTCCTACTAGAGCAGTCTTGCTCTTTTTACTCTTTCACAGTATGTTCTGCATAGTGATATAGTTCAAGAGGGGAGGGTGAGTGTTTTCAGCCAGAGGAGCCTGTAGCCTGGTGCTTGAGCCACTCTGGGGAAACAGGGGAGAGTGTCCTTTCTCAGCTTTTAAGAAATCTGTCTGTGTGAAAAAAAAAAAATTCTTATTTTTGCACCTTGAAAAGGAATTGCATTTAGAAGTCTGATCAAGTGCCATGGACACTGTGGAGAATCTCTGTTATATGTATCAACTCACAGGAGACCTCTCCATGCATTTAAATGGTCTCCATGCATTTTAAAGGTCATCAAGGAAACTGGTTCAACTTTGCCCTCAAAGTTTCCTATTTATCAGGTTTATTATATATTGAACACCTACACCCTGCAACTTGCCTTCAAAAAAGGAATATCTTCATGTTTGAATTTGAACTTCCCATTTCCCAATTTAAGTTATTTAAATCAGAATACCATGACTGTTTTTTTTCTGCCTCTGCTACACATCAAAGTACTTAATAAGATTTTTTTTAAAGTGTATGTTAAAGGTTATTGTTAATAATAATCAACAGTACTTATTAGCTTGATAATGACATTAAAAATAATAATTGCTATTTTGTTTTTGATAATAATAGTGATTGCCTTTTCAAAGTCAAAGATAATTCTGGAGAAAGAATAGGGTCAGGGGAACTGCCACTTTAAAGTTCTTACATTATGACAGTTGAGGAAATAAGAAAAAAAAAATGAACATTATTTTAACTTTTTAAGCATGAATTGAAAATAAATATAAGCTAAAATATTTAGAGAAAAATTTGTTTGGTAAAGAATTTAACACATAAAAGCCAATTGGGAAAGTTTTACTGCTGTTATACAAAAATGTGTCTTACTGTGAAATTGATTATATGAACAAAGTGGATGTAAATAAATGCTATTGGTTCCACTCTCATTGTTAACTATTTATATAGTATAAATTTAATTAATATAAATCAAGTAAAATCATAATTTTTGCATTTTAGAAATAATACTACTTTCTAAAACTACACTTTCTAAACACTTGCATCATTGTCTAGTCAGTCAGTCAGTCATTGCACTCAGGATAAAGGCCTAAAATTATGTCCTGATATTTGCATGTGCAGCTACCTTGGTTGCAAATGGCATCTACATTATCGATGATGAAGGTGAAAAAGCCCACACCATAAGCAATGCATCGGAAGCAGAACTCAGATTATCAACACCATGACCACTCATATATCCTATAATATTGTTCTACTTCCTACTGAAATAGTGTGTTTCTTTGTCTCTCATAGTAACCTTGCAGCTGGAACATGATACAAGGGGTGGTTTTCCAAAGGTTGCTTTAAAAATTAGCTGGCAAGTTGCAATAATTTATAGTGAACAGATGAAATCTAACATTAACTTTAAATGTATGCAATAAAATTAATAAATTAAGTTTGGCCATTACAAACTGAGATGCTTCAATATGATACTTCCCCTTTAATTGGCATAAATTTCTATGCTGCAACACGTTTTGGCACTTTTTTCCCTCTTTTTTTCCTCTTGATACATTTCTTACTGCTAATGTAATTTTTTTTTCTTTTTCAGGTGGCAGAAGGAAGAGTGAGTCTTGAATGTGGACAAGGCTAATGTGCACTTCCTCTATGCAGAAAGTGTTACATTAAATCACTGAATGTTCTCTCCTACTGTTCTACAGTTACAGTTCTAAAGGAGTTGCATATTCCATTTTTGCATAGCACTTTTAATATTAAGAAGCAAATATTGATTGCTGGAGCAGTTTTGCAAATGAACACTTGAAAAGAAATGTACTGAAAAGATTTAGTGATTAGGCTGACATTCACCATCACTTCCATGGCAAAGGAAGGAGGAAATTTGTTAATGTTACAAGTTCTTTGTCTCCCTTCCAAGAAAGAAATAATTCAACCATAAAATGGGTAAATGCTCCACTGGGGAAATCCCAAAGCTTTCCAGATATGTTATGAACAGTGATGAGTAGATTTGGGGAAGCAGCCAGTCAGCTAAGTAACTAAAGGGTCACAAGCCCTTGACAAAGCATTGATTGACACTTCCGAAGCAAGCAACAAAATTATTTATCTTTCATATGAATCATAAAAGTTTAAGATTCCTAAGTCAAACTAATAATAGACTGGAGAGGAAGGGGGAGCTAATATAAATAAAATGCTGTGATGTCTTTGCCAAAGTAGAATAAATCCTGGGAAGAGACCAATTAATTAATGTCACTCTGAATAATGATTTGTGGTGGTATCTGTAACAGAAGATCCCTCAGACACTGCAAGCTGTTGCCTTAGAAATTGAGTCTCTCTAATTAGGTAGATGGGATACAGGGTGGATCCTTCAAGATGGTACACCGTCTGGTCTGACTAACATACAAACCAAGCGTCAACAGTGATGAGGCTAGCGAAGATAAATGGAAATGAAAGCCCCAGGAACAACAGTGCAGGGACTTGGTGTAGCAGGTCAGTGCAGAAAAACTCCTGAAGATAAATTAGAGTCAAATGATCTACTTAAAACATATGGCAAATGGCAATTTAAACTGCACCACATTGCAAAGGTGGTCAGTACGTGTTTTTGAAGACTAAGAAAAGGCAGGGATTAAACAATTTACCAATAGAAGATTAAGTGCCAAAAACTCAGATACAAGGAAGAAAATCACTAGTTTTTGAGTAATTATGTAATATATAGCTTTTAAAAAGCAAGGGCCAGTACTTCATGTGCAGTAAACAATGTTGTTGGCATACATTAATTACTGAAATACCGTGTAGGTGAACATTTCCTATAATGTAACAAATATACATTCAGGAAACATACACGTAACAGAAATTGCACACAAAGAACCTAAGCATAAAGTGGATCCTGAAGCCACTAAAAATTCATTTAAAATCTGAATTTCACCTTATTCAGATGTGTTGACATAAGTAATATTATAGAGTATATTAACAACTAATCTGATGAACAGCCTAGCATCTTGGCTATAATATCCTGTTACACGTGAGTATCAGTCCTGTACCTTCCTGTGTAGAGTGAATTGTTGTCAGCCTCCTTTCCTTTCCTAGCTGTCAGGTTTGTACTGGAAACAAAATAAAACACAACCCCTAAAATAATGTTTGGTGTACGTGTCTTTGGCCTCAACAACAAAGCTCAATATATTTCACCTAATTACTAAGCCAAGTTATTCAGAAATTGTGGCAAAATACATTTAGGGACCTCATAAATGAGGTACCCACTTCATCCATCAGCACCAGCAACTAGACAGCCTCTTCCATTAGAGGAAGAGGCTACATCTGTGAACAATTATATCTCTGTATTTTGTTTCTTATTGCACATATGATGCATTGCTTCGTAGTTCAGAAATCTTTGTGTGTGTTTTGCTGAAGTAAGAATCTCTGTTCATTGTGATGATTCTTCCCTTATTTGCCTTTACCCAGCTCATATTGAACACTCATACTCAAGACAGTTGTTTTGCTTCCTAGTTCAAAGTCATTCTTGAAATTTTATCTCTGAAATTTTTTCATCATGATGTCCCATTAGTCATCATTCCTCTGCTTCTGCCAGTAAGTTTAATTTGGGTTTTCTTTTGTTTCTTTCTTCTTTAGCAATTATCCTTTGGCACAGATGTGAACATATCCTTGCCGTGCCCCATCTAAGGGTTCACTATAGGGCTGAGATAGTCAAAGTGGCTTTAAAGCTGGGGAGCCTCAAAAACTTGTGACTAGACAGATGAAAGATGAATTTTCCTGAAACTCAGCCTGGCATCCTAAGCTTCCCTCATTGCAGCCTATACTCCAGCTTCATTACTAGCCTTGCATTCAAACCTTTCTTTGTACTAAATGTCTAAGATCTGAGTTGTACAAACAAGATGACATGCGTACTATTTCTATTTTCTTATAATTAATGGCACACATAGAGGTACCTTGTTTGCTTTTCAGCACATGTGACCCCTTCATTCATGCCTACGAACAACTGGATTTTGTGATTTTTAATCACCTTGATAACTACGGACTGCAGTTGTAAGGAAATACTTTCCCTGTGGTATGTTTTATATTGGTTTTCCTAAAACATTTTCTTCTTTTTTTTCCCTGGGGAAGAAAAACTGCAGAAGTACCCTACCGAAGCACCAATCTGCATTCAAGCAAAGAATGGATTAGGTGCTTAAATCACATGCGCAAATTATGGGGTGAAATATATTTCTTTCCTTAGCAAAAATATCAAATTAGTCACAGTAAAATTCCAAGGTAATTTGAGATGTTACATTCAAAGTTCCATTTATGAAATACATGATACATTATGCTTTTGACATCTATTTTATTGAAATGTAAGCAGTCTTAAAAGACTAGTTCTTTGATCCATCTACCAACTGAAACATTAGTTTTCATATGTAATTGAGGATAAATTTTCTTTTTGATAGACATTTGAAATGATAGAAAAATATGTCAATAAAAGAAGCAGCACAGTTCCAAATTTGCATACGTTTATAGGATAGGATAACTAGAGAGTCAACTATGCTAGTGAATTTTTGGTGAAACACAACTATATGCATTTATATCCGCGCATACAAAGCATCCATTAGACAAGAATTTCTGGTATGCTGTACGTATTCTTTGCAAAATTATTACTAAAAGATTGCATATTATTATCCTACTACTGGGAATGCTGATTTGCAACACTTCTGCTGCTTCTTTAATCTCTTGCATATAAAGTAAGTGAATTGTGACTGAGTAGCTGCAAAGTTGTATGACATCTTCAAACCAGGATAAACTATATAATCTTGATATCCTCAGTGCCAATACATTTTTCAGGCTTGCATGAACATACTGCCTCTAAAGCAATTTACTTGGCTCTTTGTGTGAATATTGAATTTGCCCTTTTTATTTGAGGTTTAAGTTATTTCTAATGATTATATCTCACTTTCCTTCTTACAGACCTTTTTTTTTTCCTTAAATTTGCAGTCTTCTGTTTGAGGCTTGGGGTTTTTTCCAGAAACAATACATTAAATATTTTCACCCACTTATCACATGGAAGTAAATTATTCTATTTATTTTGTTATGTCTTTTAATGTAAACAATAAATTTTATATCTTGAAATAAAAAGGGTTTGGTTGACTGAAAACAAGAATGAAATGTTAATTTAAAAATTTGGAGTAAGAAATTAACATAGCAAGAAAATTATATTGACAAAACCACTCAATTAGCAATGCATCTATGCTAAGTCTGTTACAAACTTTCAACTTTAGACGTTTCAACTTTACAATATTCTGATGAAGTCTTATCACTTCGCTATCAACTGTCCTGTCAATGTTATGACTTTTTTTTTCCCTTCTGTATTCTTTGTAGTTGCTTACTCAACACTGTTGATGAACCCATGTCCCACTTCAGGCACAAAATGCAAGTATTATTCTAAGTCAGTATATCTAAAGGCACATCACAATAGAAATATTTAGAAAACAGCAAGAAATTATTTTCTGTGTAGCCTTCAGTTAATACTACCTTTTTTAATTGTATTCCCTCTACAGCTGTGATCTAATGAATTTACTCTTAGTATTGGTAACTTACTTTCAAAATTAACTCAAATGTGATTTTCATGTTATCTATTTTGTTAAGAAACAACTTCTCCATGTATGTTTAGCTCTGCTCCCTGATATGGCATGCTTCCAAATTAAAACTGAAACTGGAAAAGTCAGTGATTAAACTGTGTCCTAACAGAGGTTAAAAGTTCTGTCAGGAATGATGGATACACTTTGTTTTTGCAGCGAACACTCCTGGTAAAGTCAGCTACTCTGTGCTATACTGCTCGCCTATACAGAAAAGCTCCTGTGTCTGTTCCTGGGGCACTGAGGGGCTGAGGTTGTTTTTACAAGGCAATTTAAGGGTGTGACAGGATCTCATGTGGGATGTACTTGAAGTTTGTCGATGGATCTTGCTTGAACACTGATGATCTGGTGGCTTCAGCAGAACAGAACAAACACTTGATCTCTTCCCTCTGTTCATGTGGTGGCACTGCTGGTTCAGAAGCCTCAAAGTTCTTGTTCCATGTCTGAAAACAGTGAAGTGATGTATGTGCATGTAAAGTTGATTCAAATTGTCTGATGTGGAATTGGGCTCAGGATAAAAGTCTTCAGAGAAAGCAGGGTCTGCTTTATTTTTTATAGGATAGCAATTCAGGTTATCTCAATTGACTTTGAAGTAACCTGAGTCTCATTTTGTCAAGACTAGTCAAGCATTTTTAAGCTACTAAGTACTCTTAGATCTAGACTTTCTTCTCTATTCTTTACAATGGAATTTTTTTAGATGCACTTTTAAATGACAATTTCATTTTTCAGAGGTTTTGACTGAATGCAGTCAATGTTTTGTGTATTTTTTTCTCTATTGGAATAAAATATTAGCATAAAAGAGCAGAGGTTCTCTGTCAGAATAGCATATTAGTTTGGGGTCAGTCATTTTTACACCTGAATGTAGTATTTGTTTTCTGTCTTTTATCAGTATTGTAAAAATGCAGCGGCAAGAATATAAAATAAAATTAGCAATTTTTTAAGTCTGAAATTCATTGAATTGTTTTTGAAGATATATTTAAAATAATTTAAGCTGTTAAAAATCATAGTTATTAATTACAATAAGCATATATACCCTAACTTTTTATTATACAAAGTTCAATACAGAAGGTATGACACATACCCTTCCATCTTGCTTTGCATTTTGAGAAAATATGTGTTTTTACATGATCTTTAACATGTATATGGATTTTATCATTATAAATCTATAAAGATGGATAAAAAATTTTTGGCTACTATTATTTTTAAAAGCCATATTCAGACGGGGATAGAAGTGAACAGATTCTATTTAGAAACTAGGAAACAGTGTATAGATCGGCAAATGGAATTGCCTCTGAAAGATTTCAAATGCTTTTTAGGAATTTACTTTTTAATCATTACAAACAGGAAATTTAATGTCCAGCTGAACATAAATAACAACAAAGACTCCATGACTCAGCATAAAGCTGTAAGCCTAAAAGGGTCATAAAATATGAAGTTCACTATTAAAAAAGCTTATATATGAAGAGAGAAACAAAACATTTGCATTCCAGGTCCAGTCATTACATACTGTTTCACAGTCTGAAGAAGAAGAAAAATATGCAAGGCCATCAAAAATATAAAATGATGCTAATTTTCTGAATAGATAGGCTGTTTCCTTTGATAAGATAGTATTTTTACCTAGTCTGAAATGATTTTAGCTGAGTTTCACATTTTGATACAGAATGGTGTTCATTTATGATAGTCAGCATGCATGTGCTGCACTGCGGTTGGTAGTATAGAAAAATAATGGGTATCCTTGTTTCCTGTTTGCAGGCAGTTTTGACAGTAAGATGAAATTGGCAGAAAAAAACTCTCTTCGTGAGTCTTGAAATAAAATATCTACCAAATTAATAACAAGCATACCCTGAAACAATATGGCTTCTTTATCAGTATTTGTAACTCAGGAGTATTCACAACAGTTATATAAAAATATGTATATATTCCTATTATACACATAACAGATACACTTCTAATGTTTAAATGTATACATTTTTACATCTGTGTATGGGGATACATATGTATATACGGGCATGGAAAAAAAAGATTGGTTTCACAACCCAATTCGGTTCATAATATCTTCTAGAAAACTTACTACGGTTGAAAAAAAAAGTACTTATGGATAGAATAGTATTTTCAATAATACAAATAAAAGTCCCAAGTTGAAAATTAATTCTATTGATATAAAAGCTAAAGAGATCAGTTTTCATCCGCAAAGCAAGCCAACAAATGAAAAGGAACTCATTCATTGGCTTGAGCCAAAACTCCAACAAACAAAACTTTATTTGAAAATTAAAGTATTTGGTCCTCTAAAGAACAGCATAATTACTAATGTAGCTAATCTCTCATAACCATCTATTTTTTAAGTTAAAAGCACCACTAGGATTGGTGTCTGAGATAAGAACCTAAGACAGGTACCCCACTCATGGGTTAAGTGAATTTAAAATTAGAGTCATCAGGGTCCAGTATTTTTCACTCACAGCAAGGCCTGAGTAAATACATTCTGTCCTATGGATTCAGGAAGAACCACAAATTAACAGAGGCTCAAAGAGAAGGAGCAATATAGATGAGGATGAAGTAATACTTCCCAATTACTCATCTACTTTGCAAATCCAAATGTTTCTGTGGAAAACCATTAAGATGGAAAATTTTTTCACACATGACCACATATCATGATATGCTATATCATCCTATATATCATGATATATGTATTCTTAGAATTTGGAGTAAAGTATTAACTTAAATTTTAAAAAGACATTTCTTTGATTTCAAGTTACTGTCTCGGGTTTAAAATTTGGTCCTATGAAGCATCTGTTATCTTAATGATATTCCTAGAAATTAATTTCACATAATATGTAAAATTATTTATGTATTGCCATATTATTTTTAACCATACTGCTGAGCTCAGAAGTCCTATTTCTTTTACAGACCAAAAATCAGTTATTTGTGTAGCTACCAGAAATTAAGAAGTCAAGTGTGAATTATGGTTGGCAAACATAGCAGTTTGATTTGGCACCAATGTATAATAAAAGTCTTTAATGCAAAGAAAACTCACTACAGTCATCCATGAAAGTAATTATATTTGCTTGGACTTCTAGTTCATAAAGGTGAAGCATAATAAAAAAGGTTATGTCTGTCCTCACTCAATCCACTTGAAATTTCTTCCCATGTTATATTAAAATATCACTAAAGCAAATTTGTAAAATAATTCTCTCATCTCAAATACAATCAAATGGTGTTCTTCATACAAAGACAGGCATGCTTAGAGAATTATGAATATGATGGTAAGCAAGGGAGCACTCAGTAATTCACACTTATCTGGAAGAAGATTTTACTAGTGTGAGCCATTCCAATATTAACTAAATACTGAAGTTCTGATGACCTGGGGAGCATGAATAAAACATTTCACAACATAGTGTTAAGGGCTGTCCTGTTTCTGGTTTGCAACCAAATGATACAGACAGAGGATACAGACACACACCACTCGGGGAGCTGTACAGACACTGAGCCCCTTCCCGCAGCCAGCACCAAGCACATGCACCGCGTACTGTGGTCCTGCTCCAGCTGCTGACACCGAGCTGCTCATTCACATGGTCTGACAAGAGACTGTTGGTTGGTCCTTGCAGCACTAACAGACACAGGAAAAGTGAGATTATGCAGAGATGTAGTTTAAAAAAAATTTAGAAGATAGGATGGCCTACAGTGATCACATGCAGGTCTTAGTCAGAAAAGCTAATCGACTGTCCCATTTTACATTTGACTAGCCCATTTTATAATGTTTTTGCCTATCTTCCCAGTCCCCTTCTCCTGCACAGTTCTCCATCAGTTTGTACAGTCCCACTAGCCTTCCACCTCCTGGTTTTCACCCCTGTCAGCTGCAAAACCCCTATTGCTGCAGTTCCTTGGTAGCCCATCAGTCACTATGTTGGCCAGGTTTACTTCTTGACTCTGCTTCCATTATGTTTACTTGTGTCTAGGTTTAAAAAGATAGGTGTTTGTTAAGGAAGGTAGGAGCTTCTTGTCAAATGGAAAATATGAACTCCTCCCCCCTCAAATTATGATGATTTTGAAATGAAGAGGTTTTTAGGTAAAGGTAGGAATAACAGTTCTTTACTA
>VWZV01015915.1:115849-245352 GCA_013397155.1 Irena cyanogastra | reverse complement strand
GAAGTGTGGTTAACATATGTTATATTAATCCACTGTATCTACATTTTGCTATTTCTTGAAGGATTGGGTCATTATATATGCAGAGAAGGGAAATGGCTTTATGACCTCTGCTTTCTCCATTGCGCACTCTCCTTTCAGCCCCCAGCTATCAATCAAGTTTCCATTTTGTTTCATGGCAGCAGACATCCCAAACACTCTTATTAGTACTTTGACCCTTAACCCCACACTAAACCTAAGCAGAAGTGCAAGCAGTAACCTATTATATATTTTCAGTTGTTTACAAACTAATTTGAGTATTATTATTTGTATTTGCATTTTGTTTTGGGTTTGTCTATAACTGGGGTTTAGAACCAAAAATTGGTTTTGTGTGTTTATTTTTGTCTAGACAGTGCACATACTCCCAGTGATTATCCTTTTTCTTTGCTCGTCCAATTTATGAAATACTCATCTATCCATCTATATAACTATACTACAGTCGCAATACTTTGAAGTAGATTTTCTTTTATCTTCAAAAATTAAGCTTTGAGAAAAACTGCTTTTTTGGTTTTTCTTATTAAATGAATGAAATAAATTTGTTCACAAGGCAGCTTCCATTAAAATGTTTATCAGCTAAAATGATGCCCAAATGCATTAAACAAAAGTAGAATCCCATCTTTTTGAGTCTCACAGAAGGCAATTCATACATTTCTTCCTTCCATTTCTTCTTACCTCAACTGGTAAGCAAGCTAAACTCCTAAACTAAGTAACTTAAATTTGTGAAGTTTAATGAAGTCTCAATTTTGATATCAGCAGTCTTCAGTGAAACTTTTAGCAGTATTTGATACTCTAATTGTGTTTCTGACAACACTTATATTCAGCACTACAAACAGGATGACTGCCCTAATCTAAGAGATGAGTTGTTTCAAAAACGTTTTTAAAACAACTTTAATTCCTTAGGAAGAAACTAGATCTTTAGTGCAAAAACAGCTCATGTGCGAGTGATCAGCTCAAGTTAAGCAACCAGGGGATTCTATCATGAGTGCACTTATCATTGGAAGCTGCAACAAGCCTTATCACTGGAAGCTGCAACAAAAGCTTCTTGTCACTTCTTCAACATGACAAAATCTGAAAATTTCACTCTAAAAATCAGTGGAGAAAACAATTTACATGATACAGCCAAATTTTGAGAAAATTGAAAAACTGGTATTGCACTGCTAAATTCAGTCTTCCAATATGCACAATTTTTTAAATTGAGGACATTAATGTCTGCATTGCAGAACTGAGCCTCATTTTTAAGCAGAGACACACCCACCAGGAGGAAGAAAACATCTCAATCTCAACCACTTCATGCCAATCTTCCACCAGGAAGAGCCATCATCACTGCTGCACACGGAATCCCCATCTTCCAGACACGCCAGAGAATTCTCCTCCATACTGACAATGATTCCTTTTACCTATATGACTCCCTTCCAATAAGAAACCAAAAAGCCAGAAGCAGACTCATGTGCAAGAGAGAGAGCAGAACACACTCCACTAACACAGTTCCCAAGAACGCTTCTGTTCCAACATCCCAGTAAAAGCGGCAGGTCTTCACACCCAACTTGCTACACTATATACTGTGTATCAAAACTGTTGACCCTGACACCGAAAATTCTATTAAAGCTCACAGAACACACTTTGTACACAATCTTCTATGGGACAAATGGCCAGAAGAGTTGGAAAACAATACTGCAGCAGAGATGATAAAGATGAAGAGGCAATGACAATGACCTCAGAGGGCTAAAGACAGAAGGAACAGGAGGCAGTGAAATCCAGTGGACAGCACTGTTTGGGAAGGCAAGAAAGCTTCTAAATAAAGAAATTTTCACTCTCCAAGGTAACAAAGAACACAAAACCCCCCTTTTTTAAATGGAAACTTACTTGTACCTTCTATCAGCAGCTCCTGCCCATGGCTGCCCAAGAGAGTCCGAGAAAGAAAGGGAGCAAAATCCACAAAAATCTCTCTCAGAAGTGGGGCAGCTTTTTCCAAAGCATGCTCAAGCCTGTCTGTAATACTAGTAAAGATACATGTGATTAGCAATAAAAGATGGAAGTTACTGAAATTTTGTAAAAAGGAATATAGATTTTGACAATGTTTAAGTGATGATATACATATATAAGAAGGAATTAATTATCCAACATCCAGTATTTTCCCAAACCTTCATCAGTTATTGAAAATCAGCAAAGGACATTCTTAAGTTACGAGGCATCAGAATATCAATTGTAATATCAATAACATGAGCCACAGCGCAGCTGTTCAGATCAACTGAAGAAGTTACCTCATATTGGAGGCAGAATCCTCAGGCACTGAAGAAACTGTGGGAACAGATGGCAATTTTGAATTAGATGATCCCCTTCCTACAAGAGAAAGTATTAATAAGCAAATTATATAAGAAAACATTCCAGAGATTAGAAAAGCAGACCAGAAACTAAAGCCTTGAGTTTGAGCTCTCAGAAACCATGGTTTTCAAGTGTTGTGGGAGGACTACGTGAAAGCCTTTTACCTCTTTGTACCTCAAATATTTTTTTTTCCATTAAAGTCCTACTTACTTGCATTCACATTTACCATGTATGCCACAGCAAGTTTTCTAAATTTTGCTTTAGCATGTACAGAAAGTAATTCAAGGAAGCACTGTAGTTTGTTTAGTGAAGGAAATCAGACTAGGCTGCAGTGATTCTTTCTGCTCTTATGAGCCAGGATCCTCTCTGAACAAATGTAGCAACACTTACAATCCTAGAAGTGAATACAAACAATGTCTTACACCTTTAATATGCCCAAAATATGCTAATACATATAATAATACTAATATATAATAAAATATAGCCAAATGGTAATGTTTTAAAGCCACCTCTTTTGGTTAGTGGAAGTGTTCACCTAATTTCAAGTAACTTGCACAGAAAACCCTTAATATTTTTGTCTAAAATTAAAATACATATTGGCACCAAATCATGCAGAAAACAATGAGTGGGTATTTTCAACAGCCAGGCTTAAATTTTTGCAAAACTGAGACTCTGACAGAAGCAGCTGTGATAAAATTTTCCATTGCACTGCCGGTGTCATTGGCACAATGGCAGTGATATAACCTCATTTATGAGTTATTAACTTTGCCACATCAATTATTCAAAGGTTGATAGGGAAGACTGGGTCATTTATGTATCCTACACTTACAGAAAAAAAGCAGTTGTGTTATGTCAAATTGACATTACATAGCTCTCATCAGCACAGGAGGAATCTGTAAATATTAAATTCTGCTGTTCAGTATATAAAGAGAAATACAACCTCCCCATACTGCAGTATGGATTGGTATTAGCAACGATGAAGAGGGGGCAAGCAAGACAGCCAGAGACTTCCCAGATATTTTCTGCCAGGATAGGAATGGTGACTCACAAATCTTACACCGCATTCCAAGCTATAGAGAGGAATGAATCTTAGCAGACAGGTTTCTGTGCATTTCCCAGGAGCATGACTGCTCCCAGTCCATCTGCAATCCTATCTCTGTCCACCCCAGGACCCTGTCCTATTCTCTTTCCTCTCACCTTGCCAGTTCCAGATTTTAATGCTGCTGGAAAGGAAGGGAGAATAAAAAAGGAAAAAAGCCTGAAATAAGAGAGTTTAATCATTTTAGTTCTCACACATCTCTTAGCAAAGATGTTACCCTTCTTAGAACTGTAACTTGAAATTGAAACTGTAACTGTAATTGAAAAATTCCTGATGGCCCCACCTAAAATGAAGTTTGTTAATTCAGTTAAATGCAACCTGTCTGGAAATCAGCTGCCGAGATCTTGAAACTATCTACCAAAATGTGTCAACTGCAACTTTTCAAAGATTTTCAACTTGACTGAAGTGAAACAGAAAGAAATGGCAAAGACAGACCCCTGAGATAGTACATTTATTTATTTCTCCTTCAAATTTCAAACTCCTGCTGCAAAACTCTGGCAACACAGAGCTTCCTCCAAAAAATACCAAGAGTTTCTGGAGGGTGAGGGGTTTTTTTGTTTTTCTATCCAGAGGAGGTGGTTTTCTCCAATCTTGTTTCAAAGGCAGCACTGAAACTAATAAAATAAACTAGAATATCATAACCATGAAAAGTTTTGCTCTCATTTCTTTTTTTTTTCCTTCAGAGATAGGAGATATCTTTGTGAATGTGATTCATTCACTTCAACCTGAAACTCTTATGCTGACTGCTGTATAAGTATGATAGAATCAGAAGTAAAGTGAGTGGGCCATACAGAATGAAGGATAAAAAAGTGGTGAACAAAGTGTTAGCTAAAGCAAAGTGAAATGTGAACCTTCTGGACACTGTATCCTAAATAATTTATCCAATAAAGACTAATCAAATATATATTCCTGAAACTTTCAATGGTAATGGCAAGATTTTGTAGAAGTTCTCAATATTTTCATGGATATAATTCCATTTTTTTTAACATCTAGTTTTCCACAGTCAAATCAACAAAAAGTATTTTGAGTATTCCCAACAGAAACGCTGTCAAATGATGTGCTGAAAATTAGAACACAGCCTCCTACACAGAAAAACAAAGCCCACATAAGGCAACAAAGCCACACAATTCAGTGGTTTGTCAGATACTTAACAGCTACAGTATTTTCTTTCCTTTTTTTTACTTAAGACTTTAAAACTACTGTCATTTGTCATGAGAAACTTTATATTTAAATAATTTGACTAGAATACGCAGCTTTCTCCCTAAAGCCAACATCCCTATTCTCATTTAACAAGGCCCTCTAACTTAAAAATACTCCAAAGTCCACATGTCCAAAAGTGGATTTACAGACACACACTGCCCATAAAGGGAAATCAGCACATTGATCTGGGTAGTCCAACGCAGTACCAAACTGAAATGGCACACAAAGCCCTCAAAATAAGAAAGTCTGCAACACACAGATCGTGGAAGCAGCATGTCTTGATACAGAAATGCTCACACGCTTTTTACCACATCTAAAATCTGTCACTAATAATCCACTACTCACTTAGGTATGGTTATATAGTCCATAGTATATACAACTAAAATCCTACCCTATTAAAGCAAAGATTACTTTATCAGGATAAAATAAGACTTAACAGTGAAGCATAGCATCATGAGTTTTCAAATTAAACAAGACAAAAATAATTCTGCGCAATTTGGGCCATCAGCAAAACAACTGAAGGAAAAATTAAGGAAAAAATAATATCAAGGGAAACATCTGTAAGGACAACGAGAAGGCATAACAGCCATCACGAGGCTAACAAAGAAACATACTCTCAGTCTAGCGTAACTTGGCTTTCTTTTTGTTTGTTTTATTTTGTTGGGATGGGTTGGGGCTTTTTTGGTTTTCCATTTTTTCAACAAAACTGGTAAAAATACTTTGAGTAGGAGGTAAAGGAAATCACTGACAACACAGGACATGATTATTTTTTCTTCTAGAAACAAAAAAATCCTGCACAAAACAGATTCGGTATAAATATAAAACTCTATGAAATTTTAAGTAAATATCAACTTTTAAAAACAGACATAACAGAAAAAGCACTGACGATTTGAATTTAACAAAGCCTAAGGCAGGCATCTATATAAACTGATATTCTTTTTGAAGATTACCTAAGGATATTTACAGTCTGAATTTCTTCATGCTTATCAACACCTAAAACCACATTCTAAACTCAGATATATTTCACTAAAAGGAGTGAATCTCAGATTTATCCCAGCTGAGAATTTCAGGGTTCTTTCAATGGGATAAGACAGAGTGATTTTTGCATGTAGATTTTGTTTTGCGAAAGTATATTTTTTACTTTCTTTAACTCAGAGGTAGCTTTTTATTACACTTTTTTCCACTTTTAGTGAAAAAATGAAAATACTTCAGTAGCATATTTTCATCCACAACACACGTGGGTAAGTGCAGTAGCTACTTCAAACATGTGGAACTAAACTGACTTATCTCTTCCTTATCTCTTCCTTATCCTTTCACTGATAAACTGGCTCCTTGAAACTGACAGTTTTACAGACATTTGTAGAAACATAAAAGAAAATGCAAATAGATCATCTGTCTAGCACCCTTACAGTGAAACCTTATTGTTTATTCAAGGTCCCCCAGGGTCTAAACAAATAGTGCCTTGAGTAATAAAATATTGTTAAAAAACTCCTCGTGCAAGATCCTTCTGCTTTTGCATGTACACTTACAAAGGATACTTGGCAATGCACAAGGAGTACACGACAATTTACTTTGTGAGGAGATGGAGATGAGGTATAAAGAAAACCCCAGAGCTGAATTAAATAACCATGTCTCTTAATTTTGTACAACAGACCTACCCTGCATAAATGCACCAGTGCCCTTGGTGGAAGAGGTATCTAGTAAAATATTGAGCTCATTCGAAAATACACTTTCAGGGCTGGAAGTGCACAATGCAAGACTATAATGAAAGGTTTTACAAGCTAATACAAGGGATCTGTTACATAAACACATCTGTAGGCTAAATCAAAACAGATTTCATGAAACAGCGGTGAAAACTTCTCTTAAGAGAAGCTGCTTTAAAACAGTTTTTATACTGACACAGTATCAATCCATTTCCATTGCATATCATCAGAATCTGAGACTTTTTAAAGCGTCATTCTGCTTTGTTAACTAGCCTTCAACTACTGTCACCGTTAAGTTGGAATTCTCTTTGAAATAATTACTATAATCCAGTGAATTGCTTGAACAACCTCTGCACTGATAGTAACTCACTTCATGATCATTTTTCTTACTTTAGCTTGTCTCCTGCTAATTTATTTTATTGCATGACTTCAAGTTCATTTTCATCTATGTATAAAAATCAATGAATACCATTCATCTTTGCAAAACAAGCCAACTGCCGCAGAAAATTTACATTTTCCTATGTATTGGATTAGAATTCAGGAGTCACAACTCTGTTTTTGCCCTCTGTTACTGCTTATCCTAGTGTTTCTTCCAAGCATTCACTTCCTTTTTCACCTCACCCTTTGACATTGCCTTGTTTACAACTTCACAATTTGGGGAACAGCTTGTCCAGAGAAGGAAAAATCCTGTAACTAACTGTGTGTGGCTCAGAGGCAAAACAAGTGAAACTCAAAGACCTTCAAGTAGGAAGTGGAGGAGGAAAGCAACAGAAACTGAGTGGAACTTCTCAGTGTTTTTCTATATTCAGAACATCAGTAAGGACAACAGACAATCTACTCCTGCTTCCCTCAGACTTTTCATAACCTCTCTTCATAAAAATTGTATTTTAACAAACATTTGGAAACTGAAGAGTGAAAGCCTCAAGACTGCACTAAGGGCACTAATAAAATACATGTGAAATCCTTTGAGTACATAAAGAGAGAAACTCAGAGCATCAGAGAAAACAGTGGGAGTGCAAACTGCTAAACATTTCAAAAATTTCTCATCACTTCAGAACATTGTGACTGTAATGGAAACATTTAAAAGGAAAACCAACTGACAAACAAAAATACAGGCGTCCTGCTGGCATGTTCACAATACTTCAGGCAGCTCTGCCAAGTCCTGCCTGTCCAAATATTAGTCTTGTCTTAGCAGTAGCCCTTCCTGAACACAGCATGTATAAAACCTCTGCAGCACATCGCACACTCAGCCTGTGAGACAACCCAATGAAGAAACAACTCCCGTGAATGCGCCCTTCTCACATTACTACTAGCAAAGTTGCTTTTTTGCTCAATACCATCCTTGGTAGCAGGCATCGAATGATTAGCTCAAGATGGGCCACCAGGTTTATCGTCTCTGTTCATTTCCAAGATTCCAGCAAACCAACAACCCAAATACCAGCCATCATCAACAGACTGATGGGAAAGTTCAGAACACAAGGGGCACATTTGTGCTCAGGAAAGGCTTTCTGTGCTATGAAATAGTCTGCATATTGAATGAGTAAAGGTGAAGAAACTTCTGCAAAAAGGCTGGAGTGTCTGAGGTCAAAATGTGTTTTCACCCCATTTTGAAGTATCAGAGGAACAGAGTGAGCTTGGATGGCTCTTTAAAACCCATCAACACTCTGTATTTGGTAGGCCAATATATGTCACAGTCCGTGTATATGGGAGCATCCAAGCACCAAATATCTAAGATGCTCACAACCCCTGAGCAACAGGCAAGATGCAAATCTCAGGAAAAATTATTGGGAAGGAGCTTGATGAATTCTGAGCACATACAAATGGCAATGGAGGCATCTGGAACCACACAGTGATATTTCAACACAAATCCTACCTGGACCAAGCAATTCTGACATCACATCTACAGGTGGAGGATGATCACATACTATATAGCACTTATTCCCAAATTGATACATATTACTATTAGAACACTATCACCTGCTATTTCATCCTATTTCAATGTCTGCATACCACTTTAGTCCTGTTTTGGACTAACGTCTTGGCTTAAGTCTTCATCATAAAGCATTACATGTTCATAAATTCTATATGCTATATCTTATATATATTAAAATAAATTAGAGAGAGAGTTATATAATTATATATGTTATCAATTTTTAAAATGTATCAAACAAACGTATACAAAACTCACTTTAAAAAAAACAGATGAGATGTGGTTTTCAATGTGGGACTAATGTTTAAACAGCCTTCATATCAAACATGAATTAGCCTCAACTTTATATTCATTACATAAGTCCCTAATCTCAGGACTTTTTCAAAAAAAGGTTTAATTTATTTCTTAATTACGAAAGTAAACAGACTTACAATGAGTGTTAGCTGGAAAAATGAGAACAATGTATTGATTCTCTGCTGCATGAAAATAAAAATTAGTGAAAGAATATGTGATTTGAACTCAGAGGAAAATTATCTTAATTATATTTTTGTTTTATAGGAAGCTTGCTTATTACTACTTCCATCATCTAATAAAAAACAAATTAAGGCCTTGATTACAAACTTAAATGTGTGCAATTTACATGAGCAACATTAAATGTAAACCACCCCAGCTCTGCAAGATGTTTGTTTCCAAGCCATTATTTTACAGAGGAAAAAAGAAACAGTCTCATGTTTAATCTGTTTAAGGCATGATTTCATTTATCCCTTTACTTTTCCTTTTAATTAATTATATTGCCAATCTAAACATGCCTATTTTTAATCCTGATTAGTTTCTTTTTATGCATATCAGTTCAGATTATATGTCCAATTTTTGCCAAAACTTCCAGACATGATGGAAGTCACACAGTTACAAACTGCACTAGTATTGTTTATTGTCTGGATTTCTCATACATTCTACAGGCACAGGAACCCTTATTTTTTTCCTCTATACGTTCCTAAAAGATGACTAAATCTGAAAATCAGTGTTCATCAGTTTTGTTTTTATTAAAAGCAAGTGAATAACTACTTCAGAAATTGTAATAATTAAGCCCAGAACTAAGCCAGGTAAATCACCCAGAAGTTACCAAATTAGCAATTATTTTAAACAATTTCAATGTAGGTGAGGCTTTAATATTTTTAAAACAGATTAGCTGCTCGGAGCCAATCTTCCCCAAAGAATTGTGACATTTCAAAATACAGCTAATTCCTCTACTTCAAGTATTAGTCCTACACTAATATAATGCTACCTCCTGCAGTTTTGGCGGCAAAATGGATTCTCCCTTTCACAAAGAGAAAGACCATACTATATTTCAATGGCTCTTTTCCTTTAAAACAGAACAGAACCTTTTTGATTTTCCCAAGAAATGGAATGGGCAGTTCAAGATGGGAACAAATACTTTCCAGACACACAAGTATGAGAGGACATGGTAACAGACCACATTTTTTTCCCCAGTTCTTGCAGTTTGGATGCAAGTTCACGAAATCAGGGAGCGAGAAACTCAGACATTGAAAAAATCCACCAATAATCAGGCATAGCTTGAGATTTCCTTGATTAAGATCCAAATCACTTCTAAGTCTTGAAGTCAAACTTTATGGGCACAAAGATCCTACACAGCCTCATGATTCAGACATGGCTAAGTAGAAAAGCATGCCTTTGACACAGCATTTAAGGTTAAACATCATTTATCTCACATAGAACAATCAGACCAAGGGTTCAAAGAAACAATTGCTTATAAACAACCTAATCCATTTTGTCCCCACTGAAAAAACTGTCCAAAGCAATTGGTTTAGCATCAACACTGAATTTGACCACAGGTTAAAGCTATTGGAAATACTTGTCTATAATTTCCAATTCTACTTAGCACTAACACATATACTTGGTCAAACACTCCAGAATTTATAAATAAGCTTACACTTTACATTATTAAATTGTAATAAAAATTAGTCTTTAGAATACACCATCTTTATACTAAATACAAGTTAATATAACATGATTGCTATATCAAAACAGCGAGAAATTTTGACATTAAGACAAATATTGCCCAGACAGTTGCATTTGTTGCAACATTGGGGGTTTTTTCTAATACAGTACTACCTTTGTAATTTTTTCTTTATTTTAGTTGTATTCAGAGTGAATGGTAATGGAAATAGAAGCAACAGAAAAAGCATTTGTATTAAGATTGCTTCATTTAACCCTTACTTACCAGGAGATTCTCCTGACAAATCTGGGGCTTGGGCTGAATCTAAAGAAGAAACCACACTGACAGCATTTGCAGGTGCACCAACTGCAGCTGCAGAAGAGGAGATGCTTGATTTCTTCGTTGGTATAACAACACTCCTAGGTGGAGATAAAAAGTTAGTAAATCATGCTGTATGTGAAGGCTCCCACTAATGCAATCCTTTCTTATGCATCTAGCACTTGCACTTCCATGTCCTACGAAAGTTCCTTTGCTTCCCTACTCTCTTTTTCAATCACCTTTTGTAGGCCAACTTAACCTAAGGACACTTCACTTGTTGATGGTACACTTCTTTATGCTACACTTCAATGTCTCATCCAGTTCCACAGAACACCTGACTAAAAGCACAAAGTTAGAAGATCACCAGGATAAGAGTTCAGCAACAAGGCTTTTCTTTGCACCTCAGTTTGCTCAAGATTTGGCTTTAAGCCTCAGGCAACTATTTACAAAAGATGTAGCAGTATTCAACTCCAAGGTGAATTATCAACACTGAAGGAAATATTGACAGTCTTTTACTCCAGGTATTCTAATGAGAACTGAAGACTGATCGAAGAAGAATATACCATAGCTAAAAACATCCTAACACATCTGCATGCACACACAAATGTTCACACATCTTAAAAATACGGATAAGGCATGAATTTAAGTATGTCTTGCCAAACAAGGTTTATTTATATAACAAATCAAAACATTCCTTGGAATTAAGAGAGAACCTCCATATTCTATACAAGCTAAATGTCAGGCCTTATAGTCAGCATTAAGGACTACATCAGAGGAAAAGATGCAAAGGGAAAAGTTAGGCACGGAAATTTATCTGACACATTACAAAGACATGTATTTATGCCATACCAATTTCAATTAAATTGTAGTACTTCATTCCAAATACCTAAAAGGCCTTGTTAAGCATACGCTAAAGGCATTTTTAATTGCAAGTTAGCTCCATAAACATGCAAAACCCCAGCTAATGAGGTAAAGAGTACAGCTGATATATAATGTACTCCCACTGCAGTGCTTACTTTTAATTACCTGATGTTAACTATAAGCTGAAAATCTTCAACATTCAATTTATTTAATCACATCTTTTGTTGACAGTAATACAACTATACACTGAAAGTATTCCCTTAATAGCTTTAAAATATTCATTTTCTAAATAAAGTAACTTGGAAATTTGACCTAAATTCAGGTGTGAGAACAACCAAAGAAGTTCTTTCAAATATTTCTAAAACAGTCCTTGCTGGAATGGGGAAAGGAGGACTATATTTGACTCCCTTCTTCAGTCACAGGATGTCAAAGGATGTCACAGAAGCTAGACCACTTTACTGATTAAATCAGCCCTCCTCAATGGCCAGAGTAGGCAGGCACCATACTTGGAGGCAGTACATGTCATATCATTATAAGGGTGACTGCTAATGTTAACTAGTCACTAAAAAAATAGAAGCAACAACACCTGAGCCCCAAGTCAAGATATCGTGCCTAAACCATGAATTTTGCTCATATGTTCATGTCTGTTTCCCTGAAACATGAACAATGGGCTAAGAAATAATATGTTTAGAGTGTTTTTTAAATTATTGTCACATTGCCAATTAATTTTGCACCACCCAGGCATAAGGAGGGGGTCTCTCACTCAAGATTCTGTGGCATTCACTGCCTGGAAATTGTTCCTACTATTCTATAACACACATTCAAACACATGGAAGGGGTTAGGAAACAAATACAAGTTTACAGAGTACAAATGCACCCACATACAGTAAACTTTAGGACACTTCTCCAATCTTCACAATTCAGCACTGAAGCCCAGGTGTATTCCTTTAAAGACTTTATGTCCTTTTACTGTACAGATATCCAACTCAAGAAATACTAATTAATAATATTAAACCCAAAAATGTATAACTTCTCATTATAAATATGTGTCTATTCAGATAGACTCCATAAGACCTCGGTGCACAATCTGGAAAAATTTCTTTGCACACCCACTAAGTTACAGAAATAATCATCCATTTACTGCTAACTAATACAGACACAATTATATTGGATATAATATATTGGATTTGGGAGAATGCTTAGTGACAGATTTCAGTGCGCATATACATGGAAGTTGTGCACACATAGGTTGTGTCTGTTCAAAAACATATAACTCATGTAAATAATTTTAAATTGGAAAACATTAAATTACATTGAGGGTAAAACCAAGTCCTTTTGAGAAGCTTTCTGTTTCCAGGGCTAATAGTCAATTAGAATGGTATCAAAACATCAAATCAGAATGGGTGTGTCCTCTGAATGCCTATGAATGTTCTGGTTTTACTCTCTCTGACCCTACCAAGAGCCCCAGAAACTACAAAACAGGTGGTATTTAAGTCATAAAGAGCACACCAGAACAACACCTTAAAAAATAAAATACATACATGGCAGAATTTTGACCAAATTCAATATTAGAAAATACTTATTTCAGATGAAAATCAAGAAATGAACATGCTGGAAGCATCAAGAAGGAGTTTTAGAAGAGCTTTAGCACTACTAAAAGCAGCTCCTCACAGGGCAAGTGACAGCTCTGGAACTGCAGAGGAGCAAGGATGCCTGGCCTGGAGCAAGGATGGCTGTGTGTAGACAGAGCTGTTACCTTAATAGTGCTCATCTGCAGCCAGCAACGAGGGCAGGCAAAAGAAATCCCAGTTCCAACAGCCTTCTGGCACAACACTACAGATTATCATTCCTTCCTGTAAACTCCTACTGACCTTCGGTGTGCTTAAGTGGAGCAGCACTGAGGGAGTAGTTTCAGCAAGTTGTCAGACTCGCTACAGCTACCTAAGGTGAGGTGCATTCAAGCAAAGGAATTAAGATTTTTTTAGGTTTTCCCCCTGGACTGCAACAGACAGCAGTAAATGACCAGAACAGTCCCTTCTGCCTTTTGAGATCTTTTGTCGATCTCCTCACCTTCCAAACTGTTCAAGTTTGGGAATACATGTATAGCTGCTACTCTAACCTTCAGGAACCTGCTTTACATGAAGTATATAAAAAAAGGAACTATATTCTAACACTCAATTCCAGTATAATTTTCAGAATCTAGCACATGGCATTCACTACAAGGAAGATATTCAGATTACCAGCACCAGAAATCTGATCAACGTTACAGCTGCAGGATTTGTTTGAGGAGTTTCCACTTCCAGGCCTTCTTCAAAGGTATGAAAGTACAGCCCAGCAATCACATACAGAAATTCAAATTTACCACATACTGGAAAACAAACTAAGATTTTTGAAGCATAAACATCAGTCATGTTTCTTTATTTACATTCTGAAATTCCTACATTTTTCCTTCCTTGGGTGGTAAAATGATATTTTTTTTTAATATTTAGGTGGAATTGCAAATGTGTTCCAAATAAATACTTCTCCGTTAGCTACCAATGTTCCTTTGTGTTCTTCTTTTGAAAGATTATTGAAATGCTAATATAAGAAAAATGAACGCAACTGGCATAAAGAATGTGAGACAATGGAAAATTGAGTTTAAATATTGTAGCAAATAAACAAGGCAGAAAACATGAAGTGTTCAGCATATTATTAAATCAAGTAAATTTGTCAGACCTGTCTTAAAAATTAATGTGCTTTCAACTTCCCTTAAATAATAGGGCACTTGCTTTTAAAGACTACACAGATAAGACAGTCCTTCTGTAGCTAAACTGGTGTTTTCTGAAAAAGTTAAGTATTGCTACAGATATAATAAAATATTCATCAACAAGCTGCTTTATATTCTATTTCCTCAGATCTACAAAAATAATATATTTTATGAAACATCTGTAATCATGCATTAATTTTATCAGAATACATACAATAAGCAACCTCACAGAGGGGTAGATATGCATCATATGGGGAAAAAACATCAATACATTTTACTCCTTAACATTCACATCAATTAAATTATATTTCTGAGTTACATTTGTATATTAAAACATCCATTATATTAAGTTTCAGCTACAGGATAAATAAAATTTTAAAACCACACAAAAATCATGCTTAAGGTCTCTTTCCAGGAGACCTCAAGCACCACAGTATGAACAACACTTGAGGTGCCTCATTTACATTACTGTATTAGATGTTTGCCTGTTTTCATTTAAAATCAAATATTTAAGTTTTAAAAGAAGAATTTACAGGAGGGGAACTGATAAGCCTAGGCCAGGCACAGTGAGAACCAGCCACCATAAATACATCTTAGCCAGAAGGTCAGTGTGTTATTAGTCCCAATTATGCTGAAGTCTAAGAAGTCTTCGTGTGGCAGACAATTATTCACTGCTGAATGAGCACAGACCACTGGGCTGAACACTGACTTCCATCACAGACAAAGGCTTATGCAATAATGATCTATTCTGCCAAATTCCATAAGGATTTACTTATTGAACCCTTCCCTGGTTTCAGTTCACTGATTCTTCTGTTTCAATATAAAGATAGAAAATATCTACATCTCCTAAAATTTTAGCATTTTCCCAAGTATTTACTTTTCATTAAGTTGGCAAGTCCCCATTTCATTTTAAATACATTTCAAGTATACAGATTTTCCTTGGGTGCAAGTCAAATATTCCTAATACAACATGGAGCAGCCCAAACTGATGACCTCACTGTAATTTAAAAATGCCTACATGAGCTCAGGTTCCTATTGACATTCAAGAATTTCTACAGATTTAATTCTTAGCTTTTTTTTAGCACTGAAAAGCAATGCAGGTGACAGTTTTTCCGTATCCCTAGAGGATAATGGTCTTAATTCAAAACCAAAAGAAAATAGCCTTGTTCCAGGCTACCAAAATGACGGCCACTGCAAGACTCCTGTGCAAGGAGCAAAAGATCAATAAAGAGGATCAGAGACTTATTTCTACCTCTATTTTGTGAGCCAGGAAAGCAGCCTGCCATGTCAGTGTCTTTCTATGGACTCTGCTGTCTGTGGATAATACCCATTCTCTTATGTCTTCCTTGAAATATCCAAGGAGAAAGGAAGAATAAGAGACTCTCAAAACCATGAGAGATCAGAGGATGCAGGGAGGGGAAGAGAAGATATGACAAAAATAAAACAATCAGTTTTGCAAGAGAACTTTAAAATCAGCTTAGCAGGGAGAAGACTTCGAATGGTTTGCCTCTTTGGTCCCTGCAGAACGTAAATTGTTGGTGTGCTGAAAGAGCTGAGCTTTCCATCACAGCACATGTGCCTTTATCTAGAGATTTCCCATTCTCATATTCTGTCTCCACCAACACCTGGCAGACTTAATCTTGTCAAAAAACAGTTTATTCTTTTTTGCATTTGAGGCCCAAATCAATGAGGTCTAAGATGTATCCAATCCATATAAAAAGGAACTTGGATGAAATTTAACTGAAATTACCACAACCAACCACTGCAAAGGCATATGCATACCACTGACTGACAAACACGTAAACACAGGCTGAGCCAAACTAAGCAGCTTACAGACAATGTTCCAAAAAGATAAACAAGGTTATTAATATATCTGTTCTGCAAGTTGCAGCACAGCTCCAGATTTAAGCTCTGTCGTACAATATCATGATTTAAGAACCTATATTCCTCTGAACCCTCAGCACCAGCTTCCCATAATGACATGGTTATTGAATGTTTCCACAAAGAGCAGCAGAAGCCAGGCGAGACGAGATTTTATTTTAAAGCATACAGTAAAAATGGCAAGTGTTAGGTTATGAGTTTTATTAGACTAACCGAAAAGAAATGTCATCTCTCTTTTCATCTCCAGTTTTGGTTATTTTTATTTCCATTTTATTTGAATTTGCTTGCATTAATCCCCTCCTCTTTTCCTACACTATTACTACTAAATAAGAAAACTGCTGGTTTAGGACACACTGAAATCGGAACATTAATTCATGTCCCTGTGGATCTTGGGGAAAAAGCCAATGCAAGTCTTGAACTTTATCATGATAAACCCCTGGCACCCACTAATCACAAGATGGTATCTTCCCATAAGATAAGGGGCGGATTTTTGGCATGGGAATGAACACATACACCTAGCTGTTTCCAAAGGCTTGCAACCTGGCAGCCTTTCAGTAAGGTTTCACTCACATAGCTGTTACTCTATACTCTCCAGCTATGGCTGGGAAGTTGATAATCCTTAAGATATGAGGAGAGTTTTGATTTCTGACACAGCATTCCTGAGATAAATGCAGGATCAGAGAGTTGCTTTGAAATTCCCAGAGATACCCCACTGGTAAACTGCTACACGGGAGCAACTTTTAACAAAGTGCCTTAAAAAAAAAGAAAAAAACTCACAGAATTTGTGTTTGCCATCAAACAATATATTAAATGTAAATCAGACACAGAAAAGAAGAGAGCATTTCAAAGTCTGTTTTCCCAAAAAATAAATTTCACAACATAACTTAGTATTTTTGCCTATCACAGAGATGAGATCTATTATTTCCAACTCTATTCTAGTTTATTTATAAACATGTGAGGTTTTTTTTATCCCTGGCACAATTCCTTCCTGCTGTGGTAACTAGGTGTCATTTCAGAGCATAAGCTTGTATTTTAAGCAGTCTCACTACATAAAGATACAGTCACCTTCAAGTGGCCATGAAACTTGCCTGTCCATTTAACTTTTAATGTTTCACACACAGTTATTTTCTCTTTTCAACTTTAGCTAGTCAGTAACATACTGACAAAATATTTTATACCACTTTATTATCTTTTCCTCATGTATTTAGCCCCACCTACTAAACAAAAAATCTTCGGAAAGTAACGCCCACAAGTTATCACTGTGGAGCAGCCCAGACAACTACATAAACCCTAAAAAACTCTGCTCTTCCATTCAGAAGCACAGTGCTGTCTACTGCTTAAACCCATGCACCCTCTTCATTCCTCTGTATATATTCCTTCACCAGATCACCTTGTTTTGAGTAGCAAGGCAGTAATTTGGCATCAATGTTAAGTGAAAGAATGTTAAGAGTTGTTACAAATGGCTGGCATTTTGGAGGTTGAAACAGAAGTGTCCATCAGGCAGTGGAAAAGTAAAAGGGCAGAACAGCAAGTAATTCAACTTTTTAGTAACTGGCTTTATAAAACACACCACAAGTTAAGGAGGTTTTTTGGTTATTTTTTGAGTGACTTCGTAACTATACAGGAAAAAGAACACAGAACTGCAAGTGACAGAAGGGCTGCTATCAATGGCAGGTATTTCATTAGTGTACATGTTATCAAATTAAATTGTACAGCTTCCTCCAAAAGGTTTTGTAGGTGTAATCTACCTATGTCAGCCATCAGGGCTGCAAGTGCCCAATTACTTCCTGTCTAGTTAACCTCCTGTACACCAATTCAAATCAGCGCAAGCACCACAAACCTGTGGTGTCCACAATAGCTAAAAAATAATTCATAAATGCAGTAGTCACTTCTGTACCAGATCTCCAGACAAAAGTTATTTGTGTGGCTGAAACCATGCAGCAATGAATACTAAGAATTTCATGAGAAAAAAGCACTACTCACAGACTAAAACGTTATGTTATTTGACATGAAGTGCCCACTTGTAGCAAAGAGCAACGAGAGGCCTCGAAGGGGAAGTGCCAAAAGAACTCGGGCAGCAGTGGGGAAAGAGGTGTAAAGTTCTAACTCAGTGTCCCTCTTCTACCAATTTCCCCCTCTGCCTCCATCCTCCTCCTGCTCCCAGAACAAGTCCTCCTGTTCAGCGTCACAAGAACACAGTATTTACTTTGAGACAAGAGCAAGGGCCCAAGTCCTGGCACACCTCATCTGTGTCTCATCTAGCCAGACACCACTGTCTCTTCCCTCAGCAGTGACAGTACAGTGTGAGTGGAGCAGACAGGCTGTGACAGCTGCACCCATATCCCTGGCACCACGGCACTCCTCTCGTGGGGCAGCTGGTATTGTGAACAAGGCAGCCACACACTGCAAAGACATCAGAGCCAGAGGAAGTTTGGGAATCAGCAGAGGACCAGATACTGGTATGGTATTAAGGAATTCCCTTGCAGCAGACTGACTGCAGGATTTCTGGAAATAACCAAGGCTTTTCTAGAGGTAGGAATGCAAGTGTTACAGGATTCTTTCTTTTCTTTTTTTGTTTTCTTTGCAGTTGTTGGGAATCCTGAAGAGGTAAAAGGCAGTTTGGTTTACTACGCTTGGAAAAAGATAAGGAGCTAATGAGACTGAGACACAAGGGACACCAAAATTACTATCAGGAAAGAGTGACTTCATTCTAAAAGGAAACAAAAAGCAGGAATTCTCCTTTTTGAATCCACTGCAGCATTTGAGTATTAAGAAATGCAGAAATTTATTACAATGAAACAAAAAGCTGTTACAGCAAAGCAAACCTGACAGCTTAGGGATAATATCTACCAAAGGAATAACAAAAAGAGTTAAAGTAGGCCTTTGGCACCAGAAGGCAGAACACACATCTATTTTCCTAAATTAATATGGGAATATTCTCTAGGTAGAAGGACACCTAGATGATTAATCCATTGTTTTTGAACCATTTGTAACTATTAGTAAGCCAGTATTCTTTTGCAGGCCCACAATAACAGAGACTAGATACAACTTTGTGATGAATATACCTGCTAATCTACATATCATTATTTTAACTTATTTAATGTCTGTTTTGTTTCTTGAGTTCTTTAAAGTCAGCTAAATATGCACAGAAGTCCTCATCTCCCAGTGCTACATTTAGTAGTTCTGGTGAAGCATGGGTTTTCCTGTTCTTTACAAATACCTTTAGTAAAATAAAAAATTTAAGTATTTCAGATGTTACATTACCTGTCAAAGGAATGGAACTGCACAGGCTGCTCAGCAGCTCCATCACCAAAAACTCCAAGGAAGGTTGGTGGCAGAAGAGCAGTATCCACTGCAGTCCCATCAGCTGGCATGCTCACCAAGCTTCTCAAGATGTCCTTCACATTGACATTTTTTGCAGCTGGCACAGAAGCCACAGATTTACTCTCCTCAGTTCCTGTCTCACTTCCACCCTCCTGAGATTTATTGACTTCCAATGAGAGGGTGCACAGGACTTCACTGACTGCATCTGGGCCTGTACTGACACTCAGAGGTCCTGCTTCAGCAGCACCACCTGAACTGTTTGGTTGTGCTGGAGCTGCTTCCTCCCGAAGACCAGAATCCCTTCTCTGCATAGATGTTGTACTTTCTGAATCTTTGGTTGAGGCTGAAGCACCAAGAGCAGGCGATGGGTTTTCCACAACTATTCATACCAAAAGAACAGAAAACACATTTTAAGGTAATTATTAACAGAGAAGCATTCACAACATTGGTCCTAAAGAAGATTTCTAAAGCATTTTAAGCCAAATTATTTCATTTGCAAAACAATTAACAGTTCACCTGCAGCAAGAGTCTCAATATTTTCATTTTCTGATTCCTGGAGTGATTGGCTTTGGTTTGGTGGTCGTCTTTCATTCTGGGGTTCCAGTATATCTCTGTATTTTGAAACCATGAGCACAGAAATAAAATATACAACAGCCAAAGCCAAAAATTGAGCCTGTTTACTATCCTCCTGTAAAAAACAGACACAGACAGATTTTTCCATTACAATTTCAGCACCATGTTTATTTTTTCATGAAGTATGCCCAGCACTACCATAAACAGATCAAGAGGAAGCCGATATGGAAGAACAATATTCTCTAGTCACAGTTTGTCTCATCTATAAAGCTAAGGAATACAGCATTTGTATTCAAGTGGCACTAATCCTTTCATTTTTCATTTATATGACAACTTTAGCCTAAGGTTGTGTGTTTTGATTTCATGTTTCAAATTAGTGAAGGGTCTAGGCTCCCTTTATTCACAGGTGTTTCTTCTGTTACATTTCCTCAAAAATGCCAAGATATTAACAGCTTTTGCAAGGCAAGCATACTCTACATAACTGGAACATATTAATGAAGGAAAAGGAGCAAATTCCAGAACAAGTGTTAAGTTTTCATTTAATTATCAGATAGTCCAGATGGATGTAATCCACTATGTACAAGTTAAACAAGAACTGACCAATATGCATTTGCATTACAGCTGTAACTTTATGAAGAGATTTTAGGAAAACCTTGGAAACAAGTATTAATATGAACTATGCCAGGTTCCTCCCTAGACTACTCAGTCACTCCTAGTGAAACAGAGGGAAAACCGGACATTAAGATTTAGCCTAAGTCTGTCCCTTTTGGCTACCAAAGCGAAAAAAAAGCTTCATACACTTTTGGGTCACAGCAGAATGGAATATTTGGATCCTCACTGACTAATCAGTAAAAAGTGACTGTTTGGAGTTTTTTACCTCTCATTCACATCAGGACTCAGGTAACATTCAATTTTGTCCTCTGAGCAGTTCAAGAAAAAAAGTTACACTATAAAGCTCATTCTATCACAATTGTAGTGTCAATCAAAGCTCCTTATCCCTTGAAGAGCTCTTTAATAAGTTACTCTGGGAGATGTTTATGAGAAACTTTCTATTAAGGACAGGTAACAGAGATGGATCCTGTCTGCAGCACTGAAAAACAATCTATTTTTCCCTTGGCTTGACCCAAATTGAGGAAAGCCACCTACAACGGTAAGGATTATGAAGAATTTTCTTGCAAGATGAATATCAAGATAGTTTCTAACTATACTTAATAAAGTGGTGATCCAGTGAATTAGAAGCGACCCTTCCTTATTTTTTCAGCTATGCTTGAAGAACTGCTTGAAATAAAGCTCATGTAACACTGTAAGTACTGCTACTGGTGGATAAGTGGATTCCATCAGAGCTTCTGCTGTAGAACTCATAGATTCAAATTATGCCACTCCTGATTCTAAGCACTGAATACAATGTAAGAAACTGTATGCAAATAAAACACTCAGATGCAAGCACAAATGGCTCAGACAAAAACTCTTCCCAATCAGATCTTTCAAAGTCTACTTTTCCCACACAGCTCAATACCTTAGCCAAAAAGCAGAGCTATTGCATCATTTTCTATTTATTGGGAAACAGAGAGCCTGATGGATTAGATATGCAAAAAAAGCAGAGATTGTGGGTGGGTGTTGTTTTGGTGGTTTGTTTTAAAGAAAAAGGTTCACAAAATGTGCTTGAAGTAATCATTAGGATTACTTTAATTGCCACTAGTATGGAAGAGCCACCTCCTGTTACTCTCTTGCACATTGATACTGACATAGGGGTTGAAAGAAGCTTGCTTCAATCAATAATTACTGTAAAGATAAAACTCAAAATCCTTCACTTCTCTAGACAGAAAAAAAAGTCACTGTATAAATCATTATACTTGCTAAACAGTCCAATTATTGTAAACCAAATTGTAGTGTCCAGGCTTGTGGCCATCAATGACTCACAGCCATTACAGCTGTTGTATTTGCTTACAGAGGTGGTTTTTTTTAAACAATCAATCTCAATTTCCTCAATATCAGCTATAAAGTTGCTGACACAGGGCAAAGATATTTTTAGTCAATTCAAGACTAAAAAACATAAGCATACTTACGGCACATGCACACAAATTGGTTCCTCTGAGGGGAAGTAAAGGAATTAGAGATGACCTCTAATTTCTAATTAGCTAGAAGAATGTGACTTTTTCAAAACGTACAAACATGTTTATGATACACAAATAGTTTGTCTACATACATATTTGTACTAAACACAATGTAATAATATACAACAGGCAGAATTCCACATAATCGATTCTTAGGAACACAAAGAGCCAGACCAGGAGACAGCTGAGTTTCACCTCTCCCTCTTTCCAATTCCAAACACTACAACAGCTGCAGAGTATTACAAGTTCCTAATTACTGTGAGCAGTATTCCCTTTTTGCACATCCAATTTAGCCAAACTCGGTAACACAGAGGAAGCAAACAGATACAAGCAGAAATGAGCTAAAAGAAAAGGACATTATTTACTTACTATATCTCTGAACACTACTGCTCGGAGGCGGTTAATATCCATATCCTGCAGAAGTCTGTCATAGTCCCGTATTGGAGAAATGCCACCAGTCACAATGTCCACTGGACTCTATAAAAAAAAAAAATTGTTTAAGATCCTGTGTTTAAAAGCATTCTACCAAGAATCATTAAGTGTGTATAATCACCTACTGTACGCCGTATTGTCATAACTAGAGCAGAAAGATCAGCTATGCATTTCATCTTTAAAGGAGAAAAAATCTGGTCATTTCTTGTGACAGATTTAATTTCCAGCATTTGTGCCACCCCACTTCAGGTCTGGTAAAACATCAGTGGTGCAGGTACACATTTAAAAACTTATCCCTCTGTACGGAGTAATCATTATTGACTTCTGTGTTTCTGAATGTGGTCTTAAACTTGCCTTTGCTGCAGACTTTCCTGATCCTGTAAAGCCTTGCACTGCTTTTTGGTTCTTCCCAGCGTCTCCAATAGGCTTTATCTGTGCATGCTGCTGACACTCTAAGCAATTCCTTACTGCTACTGCACATACTTGAGGGGGAAAAGAAACATTAAGAGTTATTCTGAGAGATAGTATTGTTGTACATTCCCTTACAGAAATGTATAACACAGTACTGTTTACCACTTAAAACTAAAAAGTTTACTCACATCAATAAAATACTTTGCTTCCGTAAGTTTTAGACAGTTGCAAAATAATGCTCAAAATTCTTTAATAATTTATAGCTAATAATGAATGCTGAACTATTGGAACATATATGCTGTATCTAATGGATACTTCAAAGTGAGTAAGAGAGCATCCCTCACTGCAATTTTACCATGCATACAACCACAGAGTGGGCAGGGTGAAGACAGCTAAATTTCACAAATTTGCAAGGAAGAAGACAAATGATATACCAGTGAAACAAATGGCAACATTTGCTTCACAATACTCTGTTACTCTTGGACTAAATGTTCTGAAGTTACACAACTCTTTTTTTTTTTTTTAACTGCACATCCAAGCCCTGTTTCATCTTCTAATATTTATATTCAAAGGAAAAAAGAACTACCCCACCTCTATACCTGTTTGCATCCCATAAATCTTGTTCTACCTGCACAAAGTTTTAATTGCCTAGAAAGGGAGAGGAAGGCTAGTTACTGTTGAGGCTCTGAGCTGCTCTGGCACTCATGCAAATTAAACTTTTCATTACAAAAAGTCGTACAGCATGCAACTAAGCATGAATTCTCTCCTCCGGTATTAACTCCCCAGACCCTCCAATGATCTCATATGTTCTCATTTTCAGAATATTTGTTACTTTTTTAGGTAACTGACCATTTTCTTTCAATCCAATTTGAAGCAAGCCTACTGTAATAATTGGATACAATTACTGCCCAATTTGAACCCTTTGGAAATTTACACTTCTAGTTTTCACCATACCTTCATATACTGACCTTCAAGTGCTAAATCTCTTATCCAAGTATTGCAAAGTTTCATTTTTTTATATAGTACAAGATTACTTTTCTTAAAGCTGCTATATTCTCAGCCTTGATTATTTGGGGAACTTTGGCGAAAGAAATATCCCCATGGATAAAATGAAAACAGGCTACCAAATTTAATTTATATTATTTAAACTTTCAGAGAGGAATATGTATATATGCATTGCAGAATATAGTCAAACTGTAGAAGATCTTAATGTTTGATTACATTTAATCTTTATTTAACATAACAATGTACAGGGAAAAATATAAAGCTAACATCTGCTAACTACTTAGTAACTGCAAGCTCCTATGCTCATTAAGTGGTCTTATTTGCTTACCCAGACGAAGACACTGTCGCAGAATTCCTCCAGATGACATATTTTTCTCAGATTCAATTTCAGTGAAACCAAGAGAGCTTGCAAAAATTAGCACATCCACAAGGCTGATTAATCTCTGGAGAAATGTTAAAGATGCTTCTACTGAAAGTCCTTGAGTTGGCTCAATATTCTCCAATTCATGCTACACAGAGAAAAATGAAAGCAACATTTACTTCTTCACAAAGATAATACTCCTGCATGCTAAATGAAGAAAAATGTGCACTGAATGTCCACTATCAGTCACATTCAAAACTAAAAATTACTCATATTCTAGGAACTATCATTAGTATTGGGATTTAATCCCATTCCAGACCACTGTGGGGCAACTAAGGCAGGAAACTTCTTTTTTTATGTCTTCAGGCAAAGAAGGCAAGCACCCAATTTATCTTATGGAAATCATGGAGGCAGCAAAGGGAGGAAAGAGATGTCTGTGGAAACACCCCACATGCATTTCCCATTTCCCAAAAGGACATATATAATAATTAATACACTCCATAAAGAAAGGCATCCTCCCACAAGTGAGGAATTTTCAAATAAAAATGGAATTCCTTACAGTAGCAGATGTGGCAGCAGAAAGCAATGGCAAGATACCACCACAGGCCATGATCATGTTGTCCATCACTTGAGAGATGAGGTGGATCGTGTTGTGCACGAACACCACATTGTCACTGCTATTCACAAAGTCCATCACAGTTTTTGTAGAATGGCTGTCCAAAAATTAAAAAAAAAATACATTCAGAATAGAGCTTTATTTTTGGAGTATTTTAACATATTTCTGTTTTCGCAAAACTAAAACCAGATACTTAGCAGCAGGACAGCAAACAACACATGACTTAAGGGTCAACTGATGCTTCTCAATCTAAACCTAAAGCTATATTTCTTTTCTGTTCATAAACTGCTCAAGATCACAGGTTGCTAAAAACACCGAGATGATTGCTAATCCTCATTCATACAAAGATACATTATAGGCTGGTCTATGACTTCTTGCTAGCAAAAGTCACTGTATCAGGAAACAGAATAAAGTCTCCCACAACAGTGAACTAGATTTGAACTTAAATCTTTGGAAAACTAAAGCAAATTCTAAGGATTTCTCCGAGAAATTAAAAATCAACAAAGCACAAAAGCTTAGACAAAAACTTTCCAAATAAGAGCTAAAATAGAAATATATTTTAGCTATATCTGATTATGTCCTGATAGGTTAACTTATATCTTAAAAATTATAGTCAGACAAAAATTCACCTCAGTTTAAATTATTTGAATCACTTAACTACTCTATTTGTTCATCCTGACATTCCTTTTCATCAGGTCAGAACAGCTATACAGTTCAATTTCAATTTGACACTCACTACAAGCTAACAATGGACATCCCTCTTTTTTTAGTTATTAAACCTTAACAGAATTACTGCTGTTTTCAAAGATCTTCAAGACTACATTCCAGATCCCTGTTAGAAGTTAATCTTCAAATTAACATCTCTGGGTTCACAGAACCCTATCAAAGCACCAACTCAGTGTGTGTAAATGCAGAAGCAAGAAATACTATTTTGGATATATTATCTTTCTTATCCACATTTAGATATGAATAGAAGACATGGGCCCTTAAATACATTAGGAAAATTAAAATCTTGATTGAATAAAAATCAACAGCACAACTGTCACTGACTCATATGTAGCCAGGACTTCAGCCCAAATCTGTGTGCAGACCCCAAACCAATATGCATTTATGTCTGTAAAGAGTCTTAAAAAAATCTGAGAATAATTTGGTGAAGGTCACAAAATAAGTCAGATTATTGAATAATGAGTAAAACACCAGATGTCCATGAGTCTAAGTCAATGAGCCCCTTATAACTGGACCCAGTCTGGATCATTCCACGTAGAGCAGAGGATATACCTTCTCCACATCTGAATATCTGCTTCTATGGAGAAGAGCAGGTCTGTGAGCAGGCGCTGGTGCATCAGTGACCACTTGAACTCGGGAATACGGAACACAGCTGACCTCGTGTCCCTCCTCTGCCCATCCGATGGAGTAGCCAGCTCCTGGCCTAAGGACACCTGCTGCCTTGAGGGCTGAATGTACAGTTTGCAGACGAAAAAGAAAACAAAACACAAAACCCACATTCTGGTTATTAGTTCCAATGGCACACACTGAAATGCATTTAACAGACTTGAGATTTTAGATATCCAACAAGTCCAGACTGTGTACATGGTTCCAAATAAAGGTAAAACTATTACACAAATGCTATTTAATGGATATACCAAAACTACAAACTAGGCTACAGCCGCACTACCACACCTGCCAGTCTAGGTATTCACAAGCAGCCACCCAGCCTTACCAGGGGGGGAGAATATGTTGCTGTAGGCAGTGGTTTTCCTCCTTTAAGGAAGAATGGTGCAGATTGAAGAGCATCCATTAGGAGGTATCTCTGCAGAAGGGAAGTACTCAGAGACATGACTATTTAACCATTAAAAGCTGGATTAAAAACTAAAGGCTGGAGCACTGCAGCACACAACAAAAGCCCAGTCTTAATTTATACTTGTACAAAAAAGGTAGGATGACATGATGTAGTGACAAAGCTATCAATTTTTATAGTTTAAAACAACTGAGACAAAGGGTCTATCTAGCCAAATACTCCATTTACATCAGCATTCACATGTGGATGCTTCTCGGAGACTTCTCAGTACACAAATTGTAATAATGGCTACTTTAATCCAGGGTTAAGAGTATTTTATAGATAACTCTCCACACATTATAAATTCCAGAATGTTTAGGTATGCTTTCTCAAAAAGGTCATTAAAAAACCCTTCCTTTTATTTTTAAGAGAGATAGATGAAGGACAGACAGAATTTACCTCAGGCATAGGTCTAGGGGGCAGAGGTGCTTCTAGACATGTGTTAGCCCTCAGCTCCAGTCTTTCTGTATCTGATGCAACATTGGAAACATCAAGCTTGGCAATTCTTTTGTCAGAGGCTCCAGCAGGCTCTGCCACAAGTGCATTTGCATTTTCCACCGTTGTTTTGGTTGCACTAGTAACTACGTTTCCTTCCTTCAGCTTCTTCTTTCCTGCTGAATCCAGCTGAGTTACTCCTTCTGGAACTGCAGAACTCAACGTCTCTGGCAAAGTGAGTTCTTGTTTCTTCTCATCCACACCTTCAATATCCTCAGATTTTAAAAGCCCAGTTTCAGGTTGCTTCTCTGTTGTTCCTTCCTGCTTTGTCACTTCGCTTGCATTGAAGTCACATTCCTCATTCCTTTCTGCAAGCTCTTCTGAAGGTAAAGGCAAACTACTTTCATCTTTTAAATCAACGAAGTCATCTTCGTCTTCCACCTCTACTGCTGATTTTTTCAGTCTTTCTGGGCTTGTGGGAGTTCGTCCTTCCACAGGAGTTTGCATGGCTAAAGAAGCAGCAGTGACAGCAACTGTTTCTTCCACAAGCTCATCAGCTTTGTTAGAATCTTCAATAGCTGCAGCTATTCCAGTACTGATTTCTGAGACACTGGGCTTTACTGTTTCTGGTTCTGAAGAAAATTCCACACAAGTCACTGCTTTTAAATCCTCTGTAGTACCTGCATCCTCCCCCTCTAATTCCTCCTTATGATTAGACACTGAATGAGTTTGTTGGCCACCATCTGATGAGATTTCTTTCTCTTTTTTTTCAGTTATGCACTCTGTATCACCATCAGTAATGCAGGAAGGAGCAGCAGCATTTTCTTTTAACTCCAAAAACTGTTGTTTTCCCTTGGTTTCAGCTGCTTTGCTAATCCCAGAGATTGTTCTAACCGGAGTTGAAGAACGTACTCTGCTCCCTTCACCCTCTTTCTCTTGGTACTCCTTGTACATTTGGGAAAGACTCTCTTTGTGCATTTCAAAAGTTACCTAAAAGAACAGAATTCAAAGGACATTAGAAACTATATATTAATGACTGCTTTTTTCAAAAAAGAAAAAAAAAAGCCAAAATCAATGCTCAGACCACAAATTTATGCAAAGGATCCTGTCCTTTTCATAAAAAACCCTGCACATGAGATATCACTTCAATTGACAGCAAGTTTTTCTTACATGCACCTGGTCTTCCTGGCTAAAAGGAAGAAAAAAAAGTAAAGCCAGTGTCAAAAAAGCCCCAACTAGACTGATGCAAAGGACATTCTAAGCATAATATCCACAGAAACACTAGATTTGAAAACATCAATTTTTTTGTGAAGGGGAGGCTGTGACAAGTAGCAGAGCTTTCACATCTTTTTAGCACCTTTAGTATGCTCCAAAATCCACAAAGATACATAACTTTTGAAAATTTTACACTAAAAAGTACAATCTCACAAAGTCAGAGCAGAGAGAAGCGCCTAAGAAAGCCAAAATCCTGTGGATCCCCAAATGATACCTAAAATTCTCACGAGGACATTTCCTTTGGTGAGTGCTATTCACACCATCTCAGCCTGAAAAAAGCTACACAAATTGACTAAAGTGAAAAGACTTCTCTACTCCTCAGCTAAAAAAATTATTGTTGTTTCTAGGTATTTAAAAAAAAATCCAGACTGAAAAATTCTTTATATACACACTAATAAAATTCATTTGCCCAAATAAATAGGTGTATTTCAAAAAATAAAATATCACTAGCCTAACTTAAGTTTTTATTACAGTGTTATTCAATTTAGCTTATCCATACCTTTCCATTTAGGATTTAGATTTATATTCCATAACACAAGTGTTTATTTATCTGTAAGCTCAGTTCTCAAAATTTTCCCAACATAAGCTCCACCTGAAGGTTGTTTTTTTAAATCATTTTCTGTATCATAAGTATTTTCCATGGCAAAGCAGAGCAGTGCATTCCACTAAATATACAAACACACATTTCCTTATTCTCTTACATACTCAGCTCATTCATTTGGATCTCACCTAAAAATTCCACGTATATGGTATTCAAAGTGATGATTAGTCAGTAGGAATATTTTCCTTTAAGATGACACAGAGAAGTCAAAAAATAATTTTTCAGATTAAAAAGATTACAGTTAACAAATCACAGATGAGCAAAGAAAGAGCAAAGACAAAAAGTACTTTTGGCAGGTTCTGGTGTCAATATTAGCTTTTTAACATACTATTTTCTCCATCAATTAAGTATATTCAAGCACCGCAGGAGCAATGTATTATTTTAACAGGACCTGAAGCATATTATTGATTCAAATTGATTGAATTGAAACTTTAGTGTCTAGAAACAGAACTGGGCTATCTCACTCCACTTGTTCAAAAACAAAAGTCTTCACAAACTAGTTTTCGTCTAGTTATGTACAAAAAAAAAAGTGTGATTACAAATGATCGAAAGTTCATCCATCTGTCACAATGGATCCATAAATTATTTGATCTTAGGGTTTTGCTAAAAAGTGCATGTGGGGGGCATTATTACTTTAGAAATGCTTTCTGAATTGTACCACAATCAGAATGTCGAAGGCAACACAAAACAGATCATGCTAATAACCTGTCCCTTGCATTTGTCACTTACTTTCCAAAATATGATCAGCCAAAGCTGCTACTTTAGGTCTAATCACTACTTTTCTGAAAAAGGAATCTTAACAACTTGAACTTATCTCCAGCTAGCTTTCCCTCTTCTCTCTCTCCCTGTTGCTTTCTCCATTTCCAAAACTACTAAAAAGCTTTGTTCCAGCAAGCACTAAAGACAAATGAAAACGTCATTGTTCGATTTCAGCAAAACTTACATATACTTCCCGGAAAGCACATTGCCCCACAATATTTACCAGTGTGAACATCTGTATTTTCACGCATCATTCCAGTGTAAATTTCATTAAACTCATATGCAGGAGTAAAAGCTACCAAGTTTATGACTTCTCATTTTCCATGAACACAGTCTGTAGGGCTGGTAACTACTTTTGGAGAAATGAGCAGTCAGTTGTATCTCAGCTGGTACAACCTGAGACCTACTCTTTCACCATAATGCTTTTTTTCTAGTGTGCTACCAAGTCCCATCCCCTCAACAAAAACCTATTGCAGCTTCAGAGTTTTCCTTTACCAGCCAAACTGATCATCTGGTTCACAGCCTTTAATCAGCCTTGACTGAAAATAAGTCAGAATCTGCTCTCCATAAGTCAGGATTGTGAGCTTGCTTTTACTCTCCTCCCTCCCCTCAGAATCCTGAACTTCACCATCTCATGGTCACTGCAGCCAAGGTTGCTTCTGACCTCCACACTTCCAACCAGGCATGGTCAACATTTAAAAACACAATGTATGGTACAGGGATGCAATACCATTTCACAATCAATTTCATCTGAGGCCTGCAACAGACAATGCTTTGGAAGACATTACAGAGCGATACTGGAAATGAAACCGTGCGCTGCAGGATTTTTAATTGCTAGTAAAAAGAAAGAGAAACAAAGACCAGCAAGAAGGTCAATACTGACAACTTGTCTTCACAGATGGGTAATGCAAACTTATGGGCAAATAAATCCAAGCAAAATGTGATGAGAATCTACACTGATTTCAGAAAAAATCCAAGAAACTGTAAGGAGAGAAACACTGATGAAGAAAATTAGGCAGTATGGAACTAAAGGAAAACATCACTCCCCAAAAAAACTCAAAATCTACTCAACAAGGATAGCAATTTCTACTTTGACAAACAAGAATTCATGTTACAAAGTACTAAATATTGTCCTTTAAATAAAACTCAAATTAAAATACCAAGGCACAGAATTAGAGAGACCACATGAAACAGCATTTTTCTAACATCCGTTTTGAGTCTGGGGATTTCTTACATAACAAAGGATACAAAATTTAAAAATCCTGCTTTGTAAAATCCAACTTTTCAACAAGGCTGTATAAACACTTCTGATCGCTATATCAATCCATAATTTGGTTCGACAGGAAACCAAGAAATTGTGGTACTACAACGGAGGCACTAGACAATTCTTCCCCCACAACTTCTATTGCATGATGTGGCATTTACAAAGCAGACAAGCACAGAAAGCCAAACTATACACACAAAACAAAACGCCTAAGGTTAACAAAATCAGTACCAACAAAAATGCAAAATGAAGTAGAAATTATGACTACTACAAGCAAGTGCACAGAGTACATAAAAGTATTAAAGATTAAACATTAGGTTCTGCAAGCACACAACAATTTACAAGACAACTGATACATTGAACAACCTTAAATGTACATAAGTAATTTTTTATTTTCCTTAAGGCATTTACAACTGTAAAGCTGATAATACAAAATTAATTACCAGAAATTGTTCTAAATTAGTGAGCTAAAAGGCCAATCATTAATCTTCACCATCGTTTGATGGTTAATCCATAGCCGTCTGCAATGCTTGGAATGCATCTCTACGCACCACCAGTTGAAGACACTTGTGAGCTAATAACAGCAACATTTGCCTCTGCCATTAATTTTACCTTAATTTGACATCCAACATTTACTAATTGCCAAGGAGAAAAATTAGCATGCAGCAATGAGAAAGGGTAAGATGATTGACATTTGCATTAAAGAACTTAGAGAAAATATTTTAAATATATGTTAAGATTTTTGCCTTTTTTTCCGTTTTCAGGTGGGCAATTTCATAGAGTAGAGAGAGAAAAGGAATAACTTGCCAGACAGGTCAGACAATTCCTTATAGAGTCTGGTCAGTGCAAACCAGCTCCTGGTGCTGGTTTAAATAAACTCTTTATAATAAATGAATAAATACTTCATAATTCCAAAAAGCATCACAACATTTTAAATCTTAACTAGGATTTTATTCACCTGCTTTTTCCACTTCTCCTCTACTAACACTAACTGTTTCAAAAGTGTAATCCGATCTCCAAACACAAACAGGCCTGTTTAGACAGGAGACCCCACTATCAGAGATATCAAAACTAATTTTCAGCTCAGGAAAAGACACAAAGGTACTGTGTGCACCACGCACTGAATTACAGTCTGTAACCCACTGACTTAAGGAATCCCTGGCCTATTTCTGAATGGTTCACAGAAGAAAGCTAAGAAAAGCAAGTTAAAATATACTTTGCAGGACACTACATTAGAGAGTTTTCTGGGAGTCTAAACTTCCACCAAAAACACATTCAACAACGTACAAGGTGGGGGGAAACCACTGTCCTAAGATAGTTTCGTATTCCTGTATCTTGCATTTTCACCTAAGTAGCAAGATTTCTGCCTTTTATTTTTTACTCATCTGGAGAAAAAAAAAAAATTCCTAGAATAAGAAAGTACTAGTCAATATAATTCATATAAGTCTGCTTATCTGAGGGAGAATTTTATGTATAGTGGCAGCATTTTACTTCAAATTAAGCCAATGTATAGCTTACTGTTACATCATCATACAACAATAAATTCAAATTGCATACCAAACATGTATTAGCTCATTTTCACTAAGGAAATTATTGCTTTTAATGAGTTTAAATTGCAAGACATGAGCATACACAATTGTCTCAAGGTATGTATTTTCTCACTATCTCAATCCCTGCCACCATTCCCACCGTTCAAAGGACTGTCAAACCCTATCTTGTACACATTTGATATTTAGCTATTAACAAAAACATTTTGTAACTAAATTCAGCATTTATCACCCCATTGTTGCAATGCCCAGTGACAGGTTTTATGCACTGCTCACTTCTGCCATCCTTCTCTAGTATCTCCATATATTGCTGGCAGTCCTAAAGCAAAGACTCCACATCCATCATTTCAAAGAATGGCCAGGAGACCTAATTCAGGCCCCCACGATGTGAACAAAGGTAGCTGCAATTATGGAGGAGGATTGCTTCAAACTTTAGCAACAGCAAAGAAAACCACTAACAATTATTGAGGCTACAGACACACATCCCATCTTCCATGACCTTTTATACCAAGTCACACAGATGAGAATCCTTTCTCTCCTCAAGTCTTCTTTACTCAGGAAGACTATTTCAGAGCTACTTGCCTCTTCATACACCAGATCTCTCCACTGCAAACGTTTCTGTAATTGTTCTTTTTGAGAGCTCTGGCCCTTAGTAGCAAATCTCTACTACACTCCTCTTTTAAGGCTTCTCTGCAGCTTTATAAATTCTCAGTTTACCTTGCTCCCTTCTATTCTATCCCAATTTCTTTGAGTTTGGATTAGTCAAATGTTAGCATCTTGCAGCTTTATTAGTGACATTGCACTCCCTCAAACCAAGTGAATAATGAGGTGGAGGAGCTCCCCATTAACCATACACACTGCATGTGTAAGAGCCCATCACTGGTAAACATCTCTGCCTGCTGAACAATGAAAATACTTTCTTCTCCCTCTGGCCATTGGTTAGAAAAGCCTTCCCACACATCTACTACAAAAGAAGCTGTAAAAAGGAAACACCTTGTAAAGGTGAGGGACTGCATCATCACAACACATCTTGGGGGTGAACAGCTCTAAAGGAGTCTGCACATCCAGTGTCAAGCTCTTTCTGCTCTCCGTAACACAGGTGACAAGCTGAGAATCATTTCTACGTAGAATAAGTAATACTTATTAAAAATAACTGTTTACACCATTAGAATGAACATAATATTGAATGATTTCAAGGGTACTCCCAGCTTTGCTTCATTGACATACTGGGCATGGCACAAGTGACAACCAAAAGCCAGCAGTTGTACAATGACACTCTGGGCCAGGTACCTCTGCTTCCCCTCAGAGCAATGCAGATACACTTTTTAAAGGACTGAAGAACACCTGAAGCCTTCAAAATTCCCTAGAGCTGAAGATCTCTGCTGTGGGAGACCCTCCTGCCCTCATGACAGGGATAAAAAACAGACGAAAGTGTCCTACACAAATCCTGGATGCCAACGGGATTTGGACTCCAGATTCCAATGGCCTCTTACCATCTAAAACTACTGAGCCACATTCACTTCTCTGAACATTAGTTTTTTAATTGCTACCATATATTAACTCCTCCACCACCCAATCTCTGCAGCTTTTGCTAGTTTTCCCTCATCAGACAGTGATGAAAATCTGGCAAACACAGCACACATAAATGCGCTGGGGTTTTTTTTTGCCCTCCCTTAAATTAAATGAGCAGGGCACAGAAGAATATACAAATTTACTTAAGACTCACAATGTTTATTACAACTGTACTTTAGACTGAAAACTGACAATTAGAAATACACTGTACTGTAAGGTCCCACTATTAACATTTTAAGATTATACCTCTCATTCAGATCAATGAATAAAAGTCTTCCACTTTAACAGCAACAGAACTTCAGCTTACACATATTAACATCTCTGAGTCCCACTCATTGAAAATTTCTTGAGACTAAAAATAAAAATCATTCTTCACCTGAATATATTTTCTTTAACAGAAAGGTAACATGAATCAACTTTTAAGTAGTAAAATATATTTAAGGGCCTGAAATAAACAGATGTTAGTCTTCCCATTTTAAAACATTCAGATAATTCAGGAGTGTATTGTACCACATAAATAATTTTATTCTTTTAAAACTTGGGGAAGGTAAAAGGTTAAAAAGGGAAGTTGCCCACCATTCTTTACTTGTTTCCTATTATTAACCTCCAAATCATTGATCCTTTGTAAAATGTAACAGGATTAGATAGACAAAAATCTAAGGCCTAGTTAGCATGGCTGCAACATTTAAAAAACAGAAGTTCTCAGATGCTTTCATAAATTAAACACTGGCCAGTGAGAACAAACTGAAGTTTTTATTTAATTTTTCCAGTAATATTTTCATTTAACCAGAAGCAACAGATTAAACACTATTGTATACAATGGTTTAATATCTGGAAAGCATCAAAAAATAATACGGAAATTAACAAAATACATGAGTAATACTAAGAAATATGGCTTTTAAAAGGTTGCACACACCTACACACCTTCTAAATTCTGAGTGCAAGGAAGCCAATGCAGTACAGTTATGCTGGAAAAGCCACTGCTGTTTATAAAATGCTGTGCAGCTGTTGGAGGAGAGGGTTACAGTGACAAACAGCTTCCCTGCTACAAAGGTGGCAGGAAATCTATCAAACTGGACAATAAAATTGCAATTGAGTTTCTTTGGCTTTTTATAGCAGCTGCATGTATCTTGATGTGCAGCTCTGCAAGACTTATCCAATTCTGTAACACGGGTCCTTTATGTACTTGCTCTTTATCATAGAATGGTGTTATAAATTAGTAGCACGAACAGCACAGAGGGTTGTAAAAAGGAAAAATAAGCAGTAACCCAATACAATTAGAGATGAAATAGGAAAAACCCAAACTGGTTATTCTCTTAGCAACATTAAGGAAATATTTTTGTTCCCATAATTCCCACATTACTTTGAAAGCATGCTAGAAATCAAAACCATCTGGGATGCACTTAGCATCGAACAATTTGCCCACTGAATTATGCCTACACCAGGTTATGTGTGAATCTCTATGAATCTCAACAGTGGTAAAACAGGATACAAGACTACTTGAAATAAGTAAAATTAACAGGATTAAAAAATCATTATAATTATCCGTTTGTAAAGACATTTTTCAAGACCTTTTATTGTGATTTATCCTAATTCATGTTTAAGTAATTAACAGGTAGCTCTGAAGAATCATCTAGTTTTATATGGCTAGTTGCATGAATTGTATGTATCACTTACAAAAAAAGTTCAAATGGAAGGTGCATAATAAAGGTGTAATTTTAAAATCTTGACAATGGCACCATCATTCATATAAATATTATCAAGTTAGTTTCTGGCTGCTTTTGCTGTTTAAACATTCTCATTTAGACTTTTGGAACTAGTATTAGTATTGATGTCCAAACAAACTGAATTCCTTTATGACTTTTTCAATATTCCACCACCACACTCTGCCACATTCACACACTTCCAAATCTGCCATCATTCAACTTCTTCTGAAATGGGCTGGAAGAACAGATAGATATTATATATTGACCAGAAAGTCAACAAAGTTAGACTTGGGAAAACTTAGAGGGAGTTACTCCTACAACCAAGGACACCTCCCTATTGCAGCATGCCAGGAAAAAAAATGAGAAACACAGATTGAAGTAGGTCATCTTCTCATTCACTATGGCATTTCACAAAAGCATACAGCCTCTAAAATAGAAATTAATAAACCAGACCAAAATTATCTATATCTAGCTATTCTTTGGTCTTTTCTAAAACTGTGGGGTTTTGTTCTCGACATTTGGCCACTGCACTACAATAAAGTCTTGAGTTTTTTCTCTAGGAACTCTACATCATTGATTAGCTGCATTAAGTCACTGAAAAGAATGACCAAAAATCCATATAACCTTTCTGACATAGATGCTGTTTAAATGAGATTTCTGACATTACATTATCTTACAAAAGGAGTCTAGGAATAGAACTACAGATTATAAGATAATGTGCTAGCTAATTTCTAAATTCAAGACACCAAAGCTCTGAGTAAGACTTAAAAAGGTGGTCTTCCATCTTTCCATTTTCCCCAGGGACTATTCCCAGCAACCACACACATGCTAAATTATGCCAGTTTCACATAAAACATTACATTTACATTAGGGATCTTTACTCTGGCTACATCTTGCCATCATACAGTTCACCCATGCCCTTTGCATCTTGGGGCAAAGAGAGGAAACTGGTTTTTGAAGACTGCAAAGCCAACAAAAAAGAATATTAAGAACGGTCAAACAACTAAAATGTGATCTCTGTAAGGGTTAAAATGTGGCCCTGGGCGCTTTGCACAGGAATTCCACTCAGCTAAGTGACTGCTTAATAAAGTTATTTCACCCATTTTTATTACATAGATTTCTACAACTGTCTCCCCATAGCCCAAGAATCCACTACTGACCTCTGAATGCAATAAATAGAGCCGCAAAATTACAAGGTTCTTGCTGTCTGCAGACACTGACCTTTTCTAAGAAAAAAAATTGTTCAAAATCCAAGACCTCAGAAATGCCAACAATTCCTTAATATCATAAAGTGATCTTTTGGATTCACAGATGTCATTTTCACACTGCTAAGTTGCACATATTTAGAAATAGGTAATTTATAATTCAATTAATTTTAAGTAAATATTCTGATAACTAGAATAATTCTGAGGCCCACACTGGCCTCACTCTTTTGCTTAGAATAAGGCAGCATAAAATACCTTTTGTACTACTGTGCCTTATTCAGAGAATCACTAATAACTTTTATGATGTAACTCTGGTTATAACAACAACAAAATTCAGACAGAAGAATAACAAAGGGTAATGGTCTCATTCATACTGCATGGATTTGCACTCTCACCCCATATTCCAAGACAGGCTAAAAGCAGAAGCATCTGCCTTACCTTGGATGTTTTTGCTTTTTACTCATTTGTTTTACAGGCTTTTGATGTTACTATAAGGTATTTTTGTTGATGAATAGCTATGGTGCGCCACCTTGTGTTCCTGCTGTTACTAAAAAGCAAGACCAGCACCAAAATTTTTCAGAAATGCTCCTAGAATTTGATTAATCTCACCTTTGAATGTGTGATTGACAGTGTATCCACCCACACACGCCAGCCACCCCACTCATATTTTATTGCATGGTACAGCAAAATCCGAAATATGGTGTACACCATCTCAGTTATCTTCTGCTCCTCAGAAGTCTTTGGATTAAAACAACAAAGAGAAAGCATCCACTCCTGCCAGACAGAGCACTGCAACAAACTCCTGCAAAACACACACGTTATTGTATCATATTTTTAAATATATCTTAGAAATACATACAGCAGGTAAATCAAGAATCCAACACACTTAAAAAAAATTGCTACGTGCAAGCTTCTCTAATTTTTCATACTGAAGATTTTGCTAGAGTACAGAGTTTGCTGAAACAGCAATGAAGCTGTATCTGCCCTCATGAGTTTAATTTACTAGAAGACTTTGTTATTTATTTTATATACTTGTGCATAGAGCAAGCCACCTTACCTCCTGTTTTCTCTGCTGTTATTAAACAGCTTAATCATATCCGAGAGGAAGGCTCGCCGGACCTCCAGAGTCTCTGGACACTGTGGAGAATTACGGATCAGGATTGCAATAACCTTCAAAATCTCTGTAAAACAGTTCATGAGTAACAAAATATTAGGACTAAGCACAGCATAAAGCACAAGGTCTCTTTCAACAGTGTACAAGGAAAGTGACACCACACAAAAAAGTTTTATATCAAGAAAAAGCACATCTCTATTGGAGAAGAAGGTTTAAGTAAAACAAATCCCTTCTTCCAATACTTTTCAATACTTTTCAAACCTAGTCACCCATCAGGGGGATTTGCATGCCTCTAAAGAAAATGGTATTCATTGAATTACCATGTTTAAGCAACACAAATATTACTGCAAGACAATTGATAAGCCATCAGAACCTGTCAGAACCCTTTTAACATGAAGTTCACATAAAAAAAGGATCCTTTAGAACACCAATATATGAGAAAAATGCTCTACCTTATGAGATTTTGTTCTACCTTAATAATACTGAATTTTCCAAGAATATGACCAACTTCCAATTAAACTTATCAGTTTCTGTTATAAAAAAAACTTTCTAATATAAAATTTTATCTCTTATGATCACAATGGTTCTTTTAGGAGGTCAAAATTGAGGGTACATCGCACTTTTGTGAAGCAGAGGGGCAGCAACTTTTCTTGTTACTTTAAAAGAAGTCAGCTTTGTAGACGAATTAGGGTGTAATTTGAATACAGTCACTGTGATAGTTGCAGTTCATCTTGTAGAACTTCTTTAAAGAGAAATTCCTTATCTGATAAAAAGTAATGATCTAAAAAAGGGACTTGAGAAATCACTCTTCCTACCAGACCTACATAATTTCAGAATCAACTCAGTCCCCATATAATCCATACTGACCACAGCAGACTGTCAACTCCAAAAATCTTAGGAGAAAGCAACAGAAACATGTTCATGTCTCTTGCTTCATATAAATTTACCAGAAGAAAAATGGTATAATGCAACCAGACTTCTTTCCTCCATACCTGCTTTGCTTTCTTTTCTCTTCCCCCACTTTCCACCTGAAGTAAACCTACAACTGTGACCTACATTTAATGACAAAGCAGCTATGAAAGTGAAAAACCTGTTATTTCTCCAGAAAAAAGTTAACTTCCAAAGCTATCATAATATTGTATTATGTACAGAGCACACTAATAATGTATATAATTCAAGAAAGGAGACCAGTATTTTCTCTCAGTTCAAAAGGCATCTAAAGCTCCATATCAAGATATTTCCAATAAAGTAAGCTAACCAAAACAGTGAGCAGATACATTTCTCCTATTTTCCATCTAGCATTGTCATACTGAATGTAATTTAATACGAAAGGTGTTTCTATATTTTAGGTAATTTAGTCTGACATCACTAAATAATGCATTCAGAATTTTACTGGAACCTTAACATGTATTAAATCAAAGTACTCTGTGCATACAAGTCTTGAAAAACCATTTCATAATGTGACTTCACAGTCAAAAAAGATGAGTTATGAACTACAGACACATAAAATATCTTTCAAAAAGCTATAGAGACATACTGTGTACGTGACTCCAACTAAATACAGATTATCTGTCTTTTATAGGGGAAAAAAAGTAAAACTGAGATTAGAAGACTGGTAGATGTAATTAATAAGTTTGTTCATTGGTGGGGTTCTTTTAAAGCACACTTTTCTTAAGGTAGCACTTAAAAATGTGTATCATTCTTACGAGGATTTTGTATCTTCACCGTTGAATCTGGGTCAGGATGTTGTTTATGGATTACTTGAGTGCAAATCTGTTCAGTCAGAATCTAACAAGAAAGAAGATGCCATATCAACATACATGAAAGACAGCTTACCAAAAAATAGTTGGATGCAGCACTACCACCTTCATTCTATAAATCATCCCAAAAAATCTCCACTAACTTTCCTGATAATTTATTTCCTCCTGCTTCTAAAACTCTATAAGCTACTTTATTTTTTTATTTCTTTCTTAAGTACATACTGTTATTTAAAATACACTGAAAGATGAATGTGAATCTAACCAAAGCAATTGTCCTAAGGCAAGATCATTGCTATAATAAAATTCCACATCTACATGAGCATCTGGTTGAGACATACAGGTTACTCATAATCTAGAATTGTTCATAATGAGCATAACCAAGTTAAGGAGGGGGTAGTAAATCCAAAATAGTGAGTTTTGAGGGGGGAAAAAAAGCAGCATTCAGCTGCATCACACTAAGGTTGAATGTCATCTGGAGCGTATCAGCACAAATACATGAGCAATTTTCTAACAATGTCTTACAAGTAATTAAAAAGACTGGATCCTAACTACAGTGCATGACTACCTCAAACAGGACGTTGTATGTGGTCATGGTGAATAAGCTTGTCTGAAGCATCAGCCTTTCAGCCAACAAAGAGAACAGTCCATGTCCAAGCATGACTTCAGCTTTTCTCCTAAAATGGTAGAGAAAGATAAAATAAAATGCATTCAATTTGCTTTAGGGGAAAAAAGGTTTAAAACATGTGCCTTAAGAAATACAAAATCACTGGTAAGATATTTTTCTTCTTTGTTCCTTAAGTTTTTCACTTTTGCTGAAGGAAAAGGGGAAATGCTTAGATTCTGAAACAACAAATCATTCCCTGAAGGCAGCCACCTTCCTTCCATAAATGAGCTCCACTCACCCATGGGCCCAAAAAGCTGAAACACAGCCTGGGGGATTTCTTGATGACCACTGAGGAAAGGACACCTCTGCCCTCATTTCACTCAAAAATGCAACCATGGACAGCAATCTCAATAGTTATCTACTATCACAGTCGACTCAAGACATACTAGTCCTCAGTAACATGGGGTTCCATCTCACCAGTCTAATTCTTGCTATTGATTTCACTGGAAAAGGGTCACTTAAAAAAGCAGGAGACCATACTACAAGTAACTGTTCAATCAGTTTGATAAGGAAGTGTTAATGCCTGGACACTAGCTGCCAGCAACAAGCAACAATTCCACCATATCAAATATACATTCATGACAAATAGACTGAGGGGTAGTTGAAGAAGAGTAGCTCGTATTCAGTGAAGCCCATTCAGTGAATAATCTCCACTATAGCTTTTGCCCCTTTACACACAAATGTGTATATATACACCCAATAATTTATACCCAAAATAACATATAGAACATATAACATATAGAATGTTACAACCTACCTTTACTCCTTCTTTTCTTGGGAGGTTTAGTTTTAAGATCCGAATCAGTACTTACTTTGCAGCAAGATGCTTTAAGAAATATCCCATCACTTTCAGAGCTTGCACCCTGATGCCTTCACTTTGTGATGCTAAGAGCTTGTAGACAACCCTAAGTGAAGAAAACACATTGGTCTCCTGTCAATGGGAAGAATAACAAATGCAGGTTTTTGGTCCTTGTAAACCTCCCATAAAAGCTTAAGACATCTAAGTGTATTTATCAGTTACATCTAATTTCTTTCATCACTTACTTTTTAGACAGTCAAGTGCTTAGGGACACATCACTATCTGATTCTAGTTGGACTGTGGTTCATATTATTCAACAGATCTTTAAATGCGTGAAATATGATCTTCCTTATCTACATGGACTACTAAGCTCTATTTGAAACAAGAAAATATTAATTTCCAAATATTCCATGAAATCATATTGGAACAGAAGGCACAGTACATATCTTTTACCATAAATAAGTTATGATAAAATTTTTGAAGTAATTTGGATCATTTCACTAGGGGGAAGGAAAAAACCTGCCTCATCTAAACAATTTTGGAGCGCCTTTCCAAAACTGTTGGAACGTGGCATTTAGATCTGCAAGTTTTAAAGAGTTCAAAGGACTTCAAGTTTTTAGGCCTTATCTATACATAACTGAGCACTCATAATAGTACTTTGATTTTTATATACCCAAAAATAGTTCTCAGGACACCTGAACTAAGACAAAAGAAAATTAGTTCTACACCAGATACCAGAATTAAAGGTAAAAACCTAAGGGTGATTAAAAAACAGTTATGTATAACAAATAATTTATCCTGGAGACTGCTGCAACCACAGAAACTATAGAAGGAAACAAATAAGCAAACCAATGATGGACTGGCCATTCAAGCAATAGAATCTATTTCTCTGTTTTTCTTTACAGAACACTATCAGGGTTTCCTAAAGCATTTCCCTTCTTTTTTTCTCCCACTAGATTGGTTACTTTAACATTTTTAATTTTAAGAGAACTCCATATACTTATAAAGTTTTGGAAAACTATTTTTAAATTTCAAGATTATAATGTCTTAATTGCAAAAAGAAGACGTATCAAGAAGTATACAAACAATCCATTAAGTGACTGGAGACAATACCAGAGCAAGGAGTGTAACAAACGAGACAGGAAAACAAAGTGATTTCTTGCTGTGGACTCACTATTCGTGCTGACTTGCTCATATACTTGTTAAAAAAAAACAAAGCACCTACTGCTAGTTGTTAAATAAAACCAAATGTACTGCATTGGAGACGCAACCTGACATTCAAATACTTTAGTATTTAGAGGTTTTTATTAGTTTCCCATATGCAATACATTACCATACAAACGAAATCAAATCTGACGAAAATGGATTAAAAAAAAAAAAAATCACTCTAGCACTTAAAGGTGAGAAAACAATTATAAACATGCCTGAATGAAGTCTCTTGAGAAAGGGCAACTAGGAAAAAAAATATAAACAGGGATTAACCAAGAGGTGCAGCTAAATGTATGAAATGAGAGTCTGCCTTTACGCAGTGAGAGAATCACTATTGCCCATATCCTTCTAGGAATTGTTCTTATATTTGTTTGCCTGTATCAATTTTTCCCCACTATGTCCATGCAGATTCCTGTTAAATCAGAAAAGTTCAATACTGTGACTACCCTCTGAGAGCCACAAGACAAAATCAGTCATAACTTAACTCCTCTAGCAGATTTTCTACTTCTACAAGTAGAATTTGCTACTTCCCCTACTTTTCTCTCATGATAGTGTTAAACACTTCTTTTTCTGTTTTTTGGGAAAAAAATTGCAAACAGTGCATAGCACAAAGCGCTACTTTTAAACAAATAAAAAGTTTTTCTGGAAAAGTGCCACAGGAAAAAAAAAAAGGAAGAAAACTAACAAGGATCATAAAATTTATTTATCTGAATAAATTTTTGTCAGCTCCCTTCTAGTTCTAAGACATCTGTAAGAATGGGGGGCTGAAGACAGAGCACCAGTGGATGAAGACATCAATGTGCAGACTGAAATGGATCACTCCCTGTTTAAGTGTGACTGACAGCTTGGAAACATTAAAAAAAACACTTCATTGATAATAAATCCAACAGCACCTCTTGTCAAAATGAACACCTGGACCCAAAAATCTCCCAAGATGAGGAGTCTATGATTGCAACACACACAGTGATGAGAACCATTCAGATTTCATGGGAATTCTCGCAAGCAACAGTATGGTCAAAACACTATTTCCTTTTTCTGCACTTAGAATATTAAAACTTACTGTAATCCATTCCTCTGATCAAATGCAGGGATCATAGAACCAGGATGCTCTGACATCAGAGCAACCAGCAACTGCAAGACATCCATTAGATTGTCATCCTGTTGGACGAAAGTTAAAAATTTGAATTCACAACACATACACTCGATCATTGTTTTGGCTAAAAGAATCACTACAAAATATTTCAGAGGTATGTGGAGATTAATAATAAATAAGGACCAAATCACTTTGGCCAGGATCAAAAGAACTATAGCTCTAAAAGGCAAGTGCAGGAGAAAACACTGCAAAAAATATACTTAATTGTTTAGGGTGAAAAGTGATATATCAGTGTCTGGGATGTGAGGATTTGACAGGCAATGGAAATTTAGATTATGTTACTTCCTTCCACACACATGTTCCTCTGTTTGCACATGTATTTCCCAATCCTTTCCTGCACGGGAGCTACAAATAAACTGCTGCACATTTTCTGGGGCACAGGGTGGTATTTAATGAAAAGTTTCTACTCAGAAATGTTCAAACCCTGAGGAAAAAAATACTACCATCTGCCACAGACAATACTTTAAATGGGTAATTCAAGCCACTTAGTAAATTTTTCCATACTTTAAATTAAAACACTCTAAGTTACAGTTCAATAATTTGTTCCAAGTTCATTGTAACTAAAAATAACCTAAGAAATAACAAAATGCAACTGTCTTTTCCCATACTCTGTAGTATTAAAATTAAAGTTTATTTTAAAACAAAAAGAGTCCATAAATAAAACACTGTCCAATACTTTTGAACAAATACTCTGATTCTTTACTCTAGAGTATTTTGAACAAATACTCTAATACTGTATTAGAAAATCAGTTTTACATCCTTCTGAACAACTCGGTTCACCTGATGATATTATCAGCTGACATTACAGATGCTATCACTATTTAGCCACATGAGAAGGCTAAATTTTACTTTTTTTGTTGATGCTTTTCTGAATTCTCAGTTAGATTGTGGGATTCAGCATTCATGGATCTTTGAGACATGAATATGCAAACTGCTAAGATATTTAAAACATCAAATCCTCATCTGAAGGCTATATAAATTTTATCCTATATTAGTTCACTCACAAATAGTACCAAGGGTCTTATTATTTACTTCTCCACACAAAGGAGAAGTGCTTGACTATGGTACTACCAAATAGTAGTAATCAGCACAGAGAATAAAAGAAAAATATAGGTGTAAGCAAAATTTTTTAAAAATAAAAAATCTATACTGCTTGAAATGAAGTCCAATTAATTCCTCATTTTACCCATTTCAAGCACCCTTACAGAGATGAGATCAGTTAGATTTATGTCCCATTTCCCTTGTCTTTGATGTTGCATCTGGCATAAAGTGCCTTTTCCTGGTGCTAAAATATGAAGATGCAGATGTATCAGTGGTAACCAACATTTTCTTCCAATTAAGTTTACATGCCTCTCTTCGATGCCATTAACATACATCTTTATTTTTTAATGCACGTTTTCAATTTTATTGCTTTATTTAAGGAGCAAAATAAAAAGGAGAGGAAAAAGAAAACAAAAAATATTACTTAGGCAGCCTAAAACAAGGTTTTGACTTTTTTTTAAAGTCAGTCTCACCATCTGTTTTTCTGCTTGGTAAATTGGTTTGTAGAACATAAGAAACCATTTTGACTTACTGGCTTAATGAACTTCAATCTAACATTGAACATAGTGCTTAAATCACTGCAAGAATATTGGCATACCAGCACACTACTCTAAAGAATTGGACAATGTTCGTTACTTCCTCTGCAGAGCCATCTTGTGGCATAAAGGAGGTTACATTTGAAATTATTCAAACATTTGGTGGTCACAAACAGCACTAGTATGCCACTCTTCATAAATACATCCCCCAAATTAAAAATTACCTCATGTATAGTAAGCAGGTAATTGAGGATAGCCTGCAATTCATCTTCTTTTATTCCATAGTCCTTTAAAAACAAACAGGTTTTAAGTATCACCTTTCAAGTAGAGAATGCTGTTTCCAAAAAAGCATTGTTACAAGGAATGTTTGTATCACAAAGCAAGCACCACACAACTTTGCTTTCACTTGATTTTGTAATAGCTTCATAGTTGCAGGGAGCTTCTTCCCTGCCCCCCAAAAGCACCTGCTGAATGCCACAGAAGTGTTTTAAAGCAATTTCAACACAGGCATAAAAACAATATAAATAGCAATATAGTATATGAAATTGCTACAGTAATACAAGTTAATTGATACAGTCAATACAAACTGAGAGCTTCCTGTTAATCGAAGAATTAAATTGAGGTAGCATAAAAGACTCAAAAGCAGATCTGGAAGTTTAATTATAAGCCTCTTAGCTACACCCATATCTATGTTTGCTCTTTTTTCCCACTAGAGAAGCCCATCTTCAGTTGCTATCAACTTTGAAGAAATCTCAATCATTTATGGCACCTATGCCAGCAATATGCCTTGAGGTATTTTTTGTGAAAATAAAATAAAAACCAACAGTTTCTAAGAACAGAATGAGGGTAGGCAAAAGCAGACTTCTTCACTTCTAGGGCTTTTATTTTTTAAAGCAAGTCTTTCATTTCCCAAAAATATTTTGCACCACTGTGTACAAACAGAAAACTTGCCAAAGGATCAAACTTAACCTTTTTTGACGGATGTTTTATTGATTGTCGTGCTGGTTTTGGTTGGGGTAGAATTTATTCACAGGAGACAGCACACAGCTATGGTTTAGATTTGTGACGCAAGCACATAAAAAGAGATGTTTTTGTTATTGCTGAGCGGGGCTTACACAGAGAGACCAAAAACTTATGATAAGAAAAGATCATGAAGAGCCTATAAGCAACAGAGCTGCTGAATTTCAATATTCCTCTGATGTCCAAGAAACAGCTGTGAAACTTATTGATAGAGTCCTCCTCTGTCCCACTGACCCACAGCACATAGTTATCAAATGTTTCTCTTTAGTCTTTAGGCACTTATGACATAGCTGATACTGTTCATGTTAAAAAAAAATTAAATTCTTATTTCCCCAGCAGTAAACATTTCTAAGCTAATAACAGATCCACTTCTGAAAAAACAACTTAAAAGGGGAAAAAAATGCATCCTTAGCAATGCTATCCGTGCAAGTGCCACAACAAAAAGAAGCACCTTACGTGGCTTTCTGTTTATTTACTATCACAAAATTCAACGTGTTTAAAGCATGCTAGGAATTTCTTTATGAAAGGAAACTCAAATATCCTACTGTATTTTAAAGCTATCTTACCTTCATGACTAGCTGTTTAATGAACATCAATAAAAATGCTCTCAGGGATAAAATCTCCTTCTGAGTAGGCCGTGGACCATCTACAAAAGAAAAGTAGATATATAAAATACAAATTGACAGTTGTTATTAGCACAGACAGCATTTTCACAAAAAGAAAAATAAAAGGCATTTTCTGGGTGAAGAAGGCACAATTCTAAGTCTTCCCATCCTCTATTTCAGACCACAAAACAGTACTGTGTTTTATCACTTTTTATTAGCAAAATGTCTGATCGGTGAGGTTCCACCAAGGCTTCATCTAAATTCTGATGATTTTAATGTTTCCTTGTAGTGCTATGAACCAACTTCATCCAAGGAATAAGACCGACATGAGAACTTATGTCAGAATTTCCAGATTTCAAACTCTCACAGTTTACAGATTTTTCTGAAGTTCTGCCATAGCTCAAAGCAAGAGCTGCATGCCATTATTATACACTGGCTAAATACACAAAATCGATCTTATATTCCCATGTATAAAGAGTACACTGAAAGACATGATTTAAATCATTAACTCAAAGCCAAAAAGGACTGGCTTCTGCCATCTCTACATAAAGCAGACTTTCAAAGAGACATTTAAAATACTCAAACACTCAGTAGTTCCCAGGAGAAGCAAGGTTAAAAAAAACAGGCGCGGCCAAGTGTCAAAGTCAAGTAAAAGCTTTGGTACAGAACGCAAATGAACTGCTGCAAATACATTTTGGGGGATAGTTTTTACATTTGCCTGAAGAGTCACAGTTCTCATGATCTTAATCATCACAGAAAAGCAAACCATCTAGAGAATGAAAGTGATCATATGAGTCTGGTTTTATAAAGCATAGGCCCACAGGCATATTTGGTTTAAGGACAGCTATTTTCAGTATAAATCAGCCTAGTCAAAATAAGCCATTAAACTGCTTTACTAAGACTATCCTACTCATCCACTCGTCTCAGGCTCAATAAATGAGTTACAAAACTAATTCCACAAGAGACTAAAAAGAAGGGAGAAAACACACGTGCTTTGCTTCTTAAAGGATGAAAAACACTACTAAACAACCCTTACAGCCCTTTAAGGGGAAGGGCTGGTCATCTTGAGAAGTTGGTGGCAGGAAATCACTCATCTAGGGAGCACTCCTTCCTAGTAAATCTAGCTCCCTCCCATCACCTGCTTCCCTCTCTGAAATTCCAAAAATTTACAGAGAAAGGCCATATCCCCAAGCACAGCTCTATGGTTCCAACATCCTACCATTTCTCTGACCACCTCTGTCTAGTATCAGTTTACATATGTCTGATGACAGAGGATATGACTTCTAAAGAAAGTTTCCTATAGATTGTGAAAAAAAATCTTTCAAGGACAAAAGCACACCTCTCACACTGTTACAGGGAACCCATCCCACTGAAAGGTAATTATTTCTGAAGAACTGACAATTCTATTCTATATAGAATCATCATATTCTATATATACATCATATACAAAACTTTTTTAAAACAAACATCAGATTGTGAGACTAAAAATCAGTATATATATATATATATATGTACATACCTATGCCCTTGGGAGTTATCCCACTGCGATCCTGAGGGTTCACCACCCAGTAATAATACTTGAGGGTGTGCATGACCAAAAGAACTGTCCCAACCCGCCGGATTGCTCCATAAATGTTAACAGTGGCAATGAACTCGGTAGATAGGTAAGTGTACAGGGTCAGCTGAACCTACACCACCAGTCAGGAAAACAAAAATCATCACATCTGAATTACAGCATGTCAGACAACTGAATTCTTACGTTTCATCTATCAAAATGCCTTAAATAGATTTTCTCTGCATAGCTTAGTCTTAAACTCTGCAAACTGATGAAACATTTCATTATATTTCTGAAACTGTGCAGTGTTGGTAAGAAAGTTTCAGCTGGAAAGTTTTGATCAAAGTTGCTAACTGGCAGAGAACAGAAATTCACCAAAACAAAAATACTCACTTTCAATTTATATCAAGACTTAAAATCTGACAACCAAGATAACTTCCTCTTTAAAAACTGCTGAGTTTTTCCCAACTAACTCATCCAAACTTCCCTCCCATTCTGGTTCAAAAGTCACAACTCCGTTCTGCAGAACACTGCAAGTTTCCCAACTCCCAGAAAACCCTGACAGACTGCAAAACTTGACAATTATGTGCAGCAAAGCAGAGCCTGAAGACAATTCCTGGATGATTTCTGTTGCAGAGCCAGAACCTGTAATTCTTTGGAGTCAAGACATAGTTTCAACACTCCCAAATCAACACACCATAAGATACCTTATTTTTAAGAATAAGCAATTTTACCTGTGCTGGGATATGAATCCATATTGCAGGATTCAGGAGAACATGATCACACAGCTGCTTCAGCAGGGGCACCCCATTGTGTAAATTGCTCAGGTATTTCGAGAAGGCAAGGCAAAGCTCTAGCACAGCTCTGGTAACATGAGCTTTGGAAGACTGCAAAAGAAGATCTGCTTAAGGAGAGACCTGCAACACTCTAGGAAAAGTATTTCACTCTAAAAAAATTCAACATTAATGTAAGACATCAAGAAAGATTTATTTTACCTTTTCTAGGCTGTGCCCTATCACAAGGAAGCCTTTACAGGAAAGCATCTGCTCTTGCATAGCAATAGAGTTCTTCAACAACTCCATGATGAATGCCAGTAAAGTAGAGCTGGAAAACAAGTTTTAGTAAACAAAAATCTGTTAAAGGGTTACAACAAGACAAAGTATTTCCAAATTAACACTCCCACCATACAAGCCAGAGATACATGTTACATAAATGTTCTGTTACGTAAATCAGAACTTTTAAAAGAAAAAGCAAGACTAAATTTTGAATGCTTGCTTCAAAAAACTTCTTTATTTTATTAATGCTTTTCTAACTTGAAATTCTGGACTCCAAGATAACCATATAAAAGCAAAATCCTTCTGAATTCTTGTAAAAAGGCAACAGTTACATTTGTACTACTTCTTGCTTCATGTTTCGATTACAAACTTCCGCAAGATCAGTTACAACTGCCATTCTACTTCTTAAGCTATCAGATGAGCAAGTATTTTTCTAGACACAGCTTTGCTGTTGTGCTGCTGACACAGGTAATATTCTGTCAAGGCACTAGTGCCTGTGGATCAGGACTTTAACCAGTTGAAAACCCCTGTACTGCTGGGCCAATCTGCAACTGCATCAAATCCCTGACTTATCACATAGATGCCCAAGTCTGAGCCAGGTCAGGAGACACTCAGACACAAGCAGATGGGCTGAAGGAATATTGTGACCATATCTTCTAAGGAACAATATGGATACAGAGCATCTTTAAACAGTCATGAAACTACAAATGCAATGAATCAGAGCAAATTACACCAGAATTCTAAAAAGCAATCCCTTTGCTTTTACTGCTGCTCTTTAATTTAGGAGCTCTGGAGCTCCACGAGCTTCTGTGTCTGGGTGTTCAGCAGTTGGATGGAGTTGAAACAGAGCTCAAACCAAAGGAAAAGCCTTGCACCAACACTAAGTAACAGTATCTTCCAAAAATCTGAAGGTTAAACAAAACGAAGAAAATTTCCAAGGAATGACTTCATGTAGCTGAAAAGTTCAACCTTCCCAGAGTTGCTCTTGAAGCCTTCCCCAGCAAATTTTCTCCATGACAGGAATAAGCTCAAGAGAATTATCCACAATTCTGCTACACAAAATGAAAATTGTCAAGTATAAAATATGTGTACATTTTGATTCTCTGTGAGGTTTCACAGAACACTTGGTGCAAACAAGTACATCACTTTGAGGCCCTGCCTGTACCCTTTTTGTTGTTAGACATAATTCATTGCTGCACAAGACAATGCAAACTACTCTGCCATTTGATAAAGCAACAGGTAACTTCCTTTACTCCAAAGGAACAAAGCCCAGGACACTGCAAGTACATGCACTTACCAAACAGTTGTGTCAATGTGGTCTGAGGAATATTGCCTATAGTCCAACTGTGCAAAGAGAGGGAAAAGCACCTGCACTCCTCCAATGGAGTGCAGGGCACTTTGGATAGAGTGCGTCAAGACTGCTTTCACATCCTGACAAAGAAGAAACCAGAAATATTGAAACCTCCTTCAGAAACTGTTAAAATAGCTTTTAATTTCTTCAATATAAGAGCTGTATTATTACCAAATAAAAAGAAACAGCAAAAACAAACTGGGTGCCACAGTCACACTAAATGCCCAGTATGCCTGACCTACTGCCTTAGATATAGATACTTTTAGACACAAATTTACAGCGCAGATCCTCAGGTGAATACACACGAGGTAGCATTCAAAGCACATGGAAGAACAGGATTTCAGATCAACAGACAAAGGATGGGAGATAGGGAACATCTGTAGGGGAGTGAACATGTCAAAAGTGAGGAAGAAGGATTTTTTTTTCAAAGCTAACACAGCCTTTGTATTTATCAATAGAATAAATTTTTTTCTTAAGGTTCTTTGGTCCTCTTTAGTTCAAGAAACAGGAGCATGGCCAACCCAAAAAACCCAACCTATACGCAATTCCATATCAAAATCCCTATAAAACTGGATTTTAGGTTTTCAAACAGAAATCATTTGTACCCTCCAAATCTATGAAAATGTTGATTTACCTGCAGCATGAGGGCATGTGGTGAATGAACAAAAATAGAAGGGTTATCCTTAGGGGATGACTCAAGACACAGCTGTGCATCTGTAGCCCTTGGATTGTACATAAAAGCAATAGCACTGGAAAGTTTGCCATCATATAGCAGCAATTTGTGATGTTCATCAAGGAAAAGATCACTTTCTGCCTTGAACTTGAATGTTCCCTGGATTGGGAAGCAGGGTTGAGGAAGGAAAGGAGAAAAAAAATTAAATTAAGCACACTGAAGATACAGATCAGAACAACTATTACAAAAAATTATTAAAATGTTGCATCTTTAATCAAGCAGTATTTCATAAAGAAAGGTTCTCATAAGAACCAAAGATGCATAAGACACAAAGTCAATTTCACAGCATTAAAATAGCAGAATGTTTTTGTCCCCTGAAGAGCATCATTGCCAGGATGGTGGGTAGTGTAAAAGAACCACATCAGTCGAGAAACAGCAGGACTGTCAGCAATGTTCACTCAGAAGGAACTAATAATTGAGGAGCAGATAGAAAAGGAACCATCTTTTTTAGCATATGTTTGTAGAGCTGCTGGGGAATAACAGCCTTCAATTAGTGCCCTTCAGGCTATGACAAAACAAATAATAAATCACTGCAACAAAACTAATCCTCAGCACTGACTTCACACATTAAAAAAATCCCACTAGCATAAGCAACTATAAAGCCACATTTCTAAAACAAATACATCATAACTGATTCAAAGTTTCCAGCCTCAATGAAAAAGTAAACCCAGTCAGAGATAACAGTTGTGTTCTCCCTCTCCCAACCACCAACATGGAAATTTTGAGAAGCAAACAGGAGCACCATTCTTTTTGTTTTATAAGAAATCAAGAAACTGAACTAATGCTTACTTGTAGCCTTTAAGGCTACAGAAGAAACGTGGAAGAGTTTAATAAAACTATTACATAGGCTTACAGAAGAAACGTGGAAGAGTTTAACAAAATTATTACACTGTAAGATCTTTTTTTAGGACATAGAGGTGTCACAATCTTCTTAACACCTACTATAAAGAATTAAACTTAGGAAAAGTCAATTCTAAGGTACCTTATATCCCAGGCCAAGCTGATAAATGGCAAAGATTTGAGCAGCATTGAGAGCCTCACTAAAAAGGTAAACAGATGTCATCTGCCCACAAAACACTCGATTGGCATCTGCTGTTTCTGAAGAACCCAGGAAACATTTGTCGAATGTCTGAAAACAGAAAACAGAACCCAGTAACAGGGTTTAATACATGCTACGCAAGCAAATCATGCAAAAAATATGCATTTCATCAGGGAATAATTTTACATAAACAAGTACTTGAGGGCCTCAGCAGAAACAAGTATAAAGTTCTGAGATGCATAAAACCACAATTTATTCCACTACCAAAAAGTTACCATTTTCATTTCAACATTTTTAAAAAATGCATAAAATGGGGAAGGTTTATGAATAAAATGGCAAAGAATATCTATGTAATGCATCAAGATGATCAGCTGTAGGCAGTGTGTAGGGATTACTCACATCACTGGTGTTGACAAACCACGTTATTTCCCCATAGGATGCCAGCTCCCCATTCACGTAACACCGGAGTTCACTGTTCTTCCAGCGGTTATAGATGTGCACTATAGTCACCATGTACCACTAAACAATAAAAAAACAATTGATCTAACTCTACAAACACTTAGGAGTAACTTAAGCATTCAAGTGGGGCTTGGAAGAACAAATTCAACTCTTAATGTGAATTAAATTAAGACTGAAGCATGTATTTTAAGTAGAAAAGATTAATAAGTCACCGGTGAATTTTCTTGCATTGCTATGTAAAAGGATAATATGCCATTTTTTTCCACAGAGGAGCTTAAAAGGTTTTATGGCATATAACTCCAAAAATCTTTACGACAATGCTGAACCAAATTTACCTTGAAACTACTCTATAAATAAGTTCTAAACTGAGTTACTCTTAGCAGGATGGACTACTACAAATGCCATTCCAAAGAGCAAGGATGGCTCCAGACTAAAGCCTCTCAAAGGCTGTGCATGTCAAATTATCACAAACAGAATCCATATTTACAGCAAGGGATTACTGATAAGAAATTCCTGAGGAGGCCTGTCCTCCCACAAGATTTTCACATCAGTTCCAGAAACATTAGCAGGATATCTAAGTGAAAAAGAGAACATTCAACATCACATAACACTACCCAATAGGCAAGTCAATCTTGAACACCAGTAAAAAAATCAGCTCATGTTGTAATTGTAAAATTAAAAAAGAAATAAGAATTCAGAACACATATGTGTTTTGCTCATTCCAGTGTAACTGTTTTTCTACAGAAAGTTGAGATTAATCAACAGCTACAACACAGACTCCCAGGTTACAATTTTAGACTCATGAAACTAGTTTGAAAGATTTTATTATTTTTACTCACCTTTTGTGGCTTGAAATCAAATTTCACACAGTGCTGGAAACCTTTTCCCTTTGATTTTATGGATGTTACAATCAAGCAGCCTCCAACAAAGTGAGCAGAATAACCAAGTCCTTTGTTTGTTCGAAAACTGATAAATCAGAGCAAAATCAGCACATACATAGATGGATGCAGAAATCATTGAACAATTAATAGAAACTGAACATCAGCAATATCAGCTTTACATAATACTCACCAATATAAATAAGGCTTATCCTTATCCACATTAATATTATTTACAGGATCCATTCTTAGCCAAGTGTGGAAAGTAAATCCATTCTGGTATGGCCACTTGGCTATAGGAGGCAAGGCAATAGCCTGAAGAAAGCAAGAAGTTATTCATGTAGAAAGATCAACACAACAGCAAAAGTGTGCAGCTTAAGATATACTCTACAAATATATGCTGATAAACAGAGATACACCGCAAATGTACACAGTTCTTCTATACTAAAGAAAAAAAAAAATCTGGCCTAATTTCTGTTCTCTTTATACTTGATTCCTACAGTATTTAACCTAAATATTTTAAAACTGACCTTTATACCTCAAAAAATATTATTAATAGTATCCTTTGCTTCAAAATTTAAATGCTTTAGTGAAAGCCTGATGGAATAACAACTCCTCAAAATACAAATTCAGATTGGTTTGGTTTTATGGTAACCTGACAGAATAATCAGTTCCATTTTCACATAGTGCTGGTATTCAGGAAAATAATTGACCATGAAGGGAAAGCTGGCCACATTTCACTTAATAAATTATTTTCTCTCCTGAAATTCAAATTTATGTAGGCTTCCAGTGAGAATAACACAGAATTACAAACTTCCTCAAAAGAAATACAATGCAATCTCCACCAGGCAAAATCTTCATATCAAATATTGTCGTTTTAGTGCAAAGCCCTTGAGTTACAAACCATGTGGCAGAACCCTTTGTTACAAACAGCTGGGGTTTATTTTTTTTGAGTTTTTCAGTTGGTTCAGTTTTTTAACATCACTATTACCTTTCTGCTTGTGTGCAGCCCAGATTCACAATACACATTTTCAATTAAGACTGCCATAACTTCTGATCAAAGATGCCACCCAGATGATCAATACCAATGAATTAAAAAAACATCAAAGAATTCAAGTGTCTCCAGACTTGTTATTATGTTCCCATGGTCCATTCAGCTACCCTGGTCCACACAAAATGCTATAAATCCTTCTGTATATCAGCTAACTAACCAGTCTCCATGTATTTGCACCCAGCTCTTGGGAATTGTTAGCACTATCATTTGACTTAATTCACAATGGATCACAGAGAAATTATAGTAAATACTTAATTTCTTAAACTTCTTAATTTAAATATATATAAAAATACCTACATAAAGGTTACTGAGGCACACCAATATCATAAAACATGGTTCAAGCATTCAACATAATTAACAGACGTTAAACCAGAAGTTAAATAGAAAACCATGAATAACCAAAATTAACACAAACATGTCTGTCTATTGCCAAGTTCTGTTGCATGTGATAAAACTGCAGGAGCACTTTCCTAGTAGTCTGCATTTTTCAGTCTCCAAAGTTTTCATTCAAAAAAAATAATTCATTGTGTCATCAAGTTAGTGAAATTCAATCTCAAGCCACCAAGGCAGAAAGCTAATGGGTTTATGTGAAGAAAACTGGAAAGAGTCATCTGATAAATCTTACTCAAATCTTATTCTGAATTAAGCATGAAATTTTGAACATAAGTTTTCATTCTACAGTTGTAGAAGCAAAAGTGTTGACATACTTGAATTCCATCAGAAGATTCTACACAGGGTTTTCCAACTGCCTATTTATTTTCGAATTCTTTTTCAAGTGAACACCACAGAACTTAGGAATAAGTCACAGGAACAATCACAAAAAGAATAATCGTTGCTAAATTTAATCCTTTTCAGTATTATTCAGCCTATAAATGTCTAGGATCAATGCTTTCTTAAAGATTTCTCATAATCAGCTAGAGTGAAAAGCAGGTATATTCTCCTTGCAACATGATTTAACTGCACCAGCCTGAAAAAAACCAACAAAATACAAAAAAGCAGCTTCATTTGTATCCATTCTTTATGTAAACTATTACATATTTGTCCTTCCGTAGTGATATCGCACATCTATTTTAAACACGATTTATTCAGGCACTAGTGTAGGTGCCAGGCAGAGAAAAAAATTTGGTTAAAACTCTATGACAATGACAGATGAGACAAAGAACACCACAAATGAAAATAACCAAGGGCCTTAATAGAACAATGAACAAACAAACAAGAAATGTAAATATATACATACTGCAGCACTTTTTCCTGGAAAGTTGAAGAAGGCATCAGGTCCATACTTCTGAGGCATGTGTTTTAACACAGACAGTAGCTTCCCAGCATGTGGTGGCTGACAAAGAGAATTACTACATTTGTAAATAAGTAAAACAAACCTCCAAGAAAGAAAAGACTATACACACAAAAAGAAAATTCTAACACATTTTAAAACTTTGCACATGGTTGAATAACACCCTGCTAAAACACTCAGCACTTTCAAAAGAACAACATTAACAGTCATGGATACCTTCACATGATATACAGTAGGTGCATTGAATTAAAGTTAATTAGGTAACTTCACTAAGGACAGTGGCCAGAGCCACTTTCACCCAGCATAAACTAAACTGACCCTGAATGTTGATTCCTGCCTCGGTCTGTTTATTCCCAGCAGCTCTCTGTATGATTTTGCTGTAAGCTAAACAAAATGAATTGGTTCATTACTCCAGATGTAAACTAACCTAGGGAAAACAAATGTAAATCAATTTTTAATTACACGTGTTCTGGGAAACCTGTGCCAGCACAAGGGAGACACAGAATAGCTAGCAAAAGGGAGAGGGAAGATCAGCAAAAGGACTATTTCCATCAGAACTACAGTCATATATTAGATTAAACTGATTTAGTTTATACTTTCACGTACATCCATGGAGAAAGATTCAAGTCCCAAAGGCAGTTTGGAGCACCTAAACTGAGTGCTCAGTGTGAATACTTAACACTTCTTCACCACCCATATCCTGCTGATTTTATTGTAATAGTCTACAACTATCAACTCCAAATCAAGTGTATGAGCTCACAACAACAGAACAGCAAATACTGACCATAGTGGCAGGACAGTTTTGTGTGTTGTCTCACACCACACTCTATCTTTCTGGCAGATCTATTTTTAAACAACAATTTTATAATCCAGATATTTTCCTGAAAATGCCCTTTTTCACCCTGATGTTAACAGTCACCCTCTTAAAACTATGCATGATATTGGAGCATTGCATGATCCATCACAAGTATTTCAAACATGCCAAAGTTGCAGTCAGCTAAGCAGTGCTTCATGAATCTGAGTTTAAACTGAAGAGGAAATGCTGAGAGCTGCTTAGATGTCTGTAGTACTATAGAATTTAACCAGGTAAATTGTATTGCAGCAAAACACTTGGTATCTTTACAGTTCTGCTGATTTTAAGATTTATGGAGTTATACAACTTCTTGGCAATCCAACTGTGGCATTTTTCTCTTGCTTTCCTCTGTATTTGGTCTTTAATAAGAAAAGGAAATTAAATGCAAATAGCAGGGAGACAGGAAATGAAAAAGTTAATGTTACGGAGACAACTTTATTTCACCTACAGTTAAATATACTCTCTATGTTCAATTATTAAGTTTAAACCATCTATAAAGTTTTGAGTATTTTTATTTAAGCAGGTTAAGATCTCCAGAGTTATTTATTTCAAAGGGCCTTTTAAAATCTGCAGTCTAATGTATGCATACTTGCTTCTTTATGGTATACTATTTTTTAAAATTATTTTACGTCAACAGAGACACTGCTACATCTCCCCTACACTAGCCAGAGTATTTAGAAATAACAGGAACTGAATTAAAATTCAAAGCAGATAAAATGATTTTTAAAATAGTTCCCAACTCCAGTGAAACAACAACTGTGTGTTGAAGAAAACTTTATCAGGTGGCCTCTACAACATAGATATTTTTACTTTAGGGATGGTGGTTTCTCAGATGTAAAATGGTCCCTTTCTATTCCACACAGGAACAAGAGAAAAATTACACAATTTTTCATTGGGACTTATTTCCTTCAGATCAATTTCTGCCAAAGTTTTCACTTCCCTAACTGGGTAAATTTTTTTGATCTTCAGGTAAAGTACAGTAATGTGAAAATGGGAGCAAACGGAACTGCCTATACAGGCATTTTTTATTTATTTCTCTTGTGATTTTTTTTAAAAATCAAGCCTTTTTCCTTCAATTTCACATAGCTAGAATAAAAAAAAATAAAATCATGTGCATAAAACCACTGAAGAATCACCTTATTATTCCCAGGTGTTCAAAAAGACCAATATAGTCCACAAGTTCAGGAAGAAATTTAACTTCATCACTATTCTACTCTCCGTATTTTAATTGCTTTCAGGTAAAAAGGTTTTTTTATATAATATAAGAAAGCTTCCCATATTTTTTGGTACATTCAAAATTTGTTTAGCGTGAAGTTTTTGGAACAGTCTTAACTTGTGAAAATAAAGAAAAATAAAAGCAACACGATAAAAATTGTTTCAGTTTTGTGTTTTCTTTTACCCATCTCCCTTTTTCTCCTTGCAGCTTGCTGAAGAATAACTTCAGCTCTCGAACTGTCAGGTTATAGCTAGCCAACACACCGAGCATGTCCACTAAGAGATCTGAAAAGCAAAAAGAACAGCAATGTAAGTGCTTAGTAAAATGCAGTGTCGAATTTTTATCATCTAATTAATAACTGTGTCCATGAGATTTTGCATAGAAGCAGCACAGTTTGAGTCCCACTCTGGGGGAGGCTGTACCTGCAATCATGTTGTCAGCTCTATCAATCCTCCTCAGCACTTGTTCCACGAGCCCCACTTCTGTGCAGGCCTGGAGATTCCGTATGCTTTTCTTCAGGATTGCCGTGAACATGCTCCAAACCTCAGCCTGGCATGTGATGTCACACTTGTCCAGTAAGTCCACCATGCAAGTGATGCCCTCTCCTTCTTGGATAATAAAGTTAATTTCCAAGTCAAACTGGCCCCCAACGAGCTTTTAGAGAAAAATATTTAAAAAAAAAAGGCTTAAGGCAACTATATCAAAGTATTACTTTATGCCTAAAGTTACTTATTCTGTAAGAAGAAAACTATCAAAGATATAAGAGAAAAAAACATAACAATGAGGCCAATATCAATGTACCATGTTATTTTTCTTCTGTTTCAAGTTCTGTTGAGTAACAAAAGTGCTCTTAAGGTGTCACCTACTGTCAGACAATTGCTGCAGAAAAACATCTGGGTAGTTTAGGATAGAGATGTCCCAAGTTGAGCTACAAAGTGAAGATGCCAAGTGAGTGTTCTAAAACAGGTGAGCCAAAAAAAGCAGTCATCTTAATGACCTGGAGTGACCCTAAAAGCTTTCCTTCACATTTGCTTAACAAATCTTCATTAAGAGGGCAATTCTAGCCAAAAGGAGCTGATGGACTTCAGAAATATTGCCACTTATGAACACTTATGAGACATTCCTGAGACAGTGACTAAAGCTGGTTAAGAATTAACTGTCAGGTTCATTAGCAGTCCCAGGTACTCAAAGGAAGCAAAGGCTTGCTGTATTTGTAGGAATGTGGAACAGCAGCTCTGTTCCAAGCCTTTGCCTGTGATTTGGCTATGACACTTACATCCTGTAATACTTCAGGTCTCCTAGAGGCAAGTTTTGTTTGGACATGCACTGATTAACTAGCCACATATGCATGTGCAGGAGATGGAGGGGGGAAGGAAATAATCTGCTCCATTCTCACTTGCATACCAAATAAAATAAAAATTCCAGCTGAAGGCAAAATGCATTATACAAAGTTAACTCCTTTATACCAACTCCCTCCATCCACTCTTTAAAGTTCTCTTGGACTTCAGAGCTGTATTTATCTTAAAAGTGTGCCATGCTTACCAAAATAACCATTATATGCCAGCATACAAACACGAATTCAGATAGCACTGACTCAAATTATCAAAATGGACTCATGACCAGAAATATTTCAGCTTGTCGTCACTTCTGCAAGCTTGTGTTATTATTTCCGTCCTACAGGGTAGTGTTCCTTTGATGGGCTTTGACCATTAACAGTTTCAGTACTGTCACCTGCTGAAGTCACACCATGTCAAAATGGCCCCAAAATTCATACACTAACTTGCTTCCATATTAGCTCCAACAGCTTCACTCAGCTGGTCAGGATGCAAAGAACAACTTACAGAACAGAATATACGCTCTTCATTAACCACTGAAATTACCATACATTTTCCCCAAGTGTCTAAACCTTGTCACTTTGAAGAAGCAATCTTTGGACTTCTGGGAATAAATCAGTAGTGCCAAACACCACAGGAAGCAGAGAAAGTTACTGCTTTCTTGACAGAATAGACAATGTCTCATGGCAACAATTTCTAAACAGTAATTTACACTTTTCCATTTTCTCCTCTCTGGGTCATGAAAAATAATTATGCAATTTACTATCAGATGCTTCCATAATATCTCGGAAAACAGCAAGAACTGAATGGGGTGACTTGAGTTATATTCCCAGCTTCTCTATATCAAGTCATGCTGTCAACTCAAACAAATCCATCAAATCATTGCCATCCTCCAAGTCTTACTTTTCCCCTTACAAAAGATGGAACAGAGGCCTAACTCAAGAAAGCTCTCTAGGGTATGCTAGGCAGAATGAATTAACACAGAATTATCTCAAAAGAAATGTGAAGCAAAATATACACCTCCCCTTAAAAAAAACTCTCAATAGAGCATTTTAAAATATAAAATACATAATCTGTGTTATACCTCATTTCACACTGAATTTATCCTCTACAAAACTGAAGTAGTCCTCAAGAATACTCTTCTTAAAATCAATGTAAGAAACAAAGAAAAGATTATATTCTGTGTAGAGACAGAACAGCTGAAGGTTAAATTCTGGCCACAAACCACCTGCTAATTCTTAACAAGAAATTCAACTCTTTATGCATCTGGTTTTAACTATCAGCCAACCATCAATTATCACATGAAAACCACATACAGCTACTGGAGGTGACCTTACCTTCACCCGATAGTCTACCCCACCAATCTTTCACTTTTGGCTATACACTATTATCAGAACCCACCCATCCAGGAAGCTGTCAAATTAGGTTTCCAATCTCATCTGCAAACATAAGCATTTCAGGAAGCACGTTCGAGGAGTAATATGCTATGGTAAAAAATAATCACCAATTTAACACTTCCTGTGAGGGAAGTGAGGACAAAAAAAAAATTGCCAGGGAAAACAGAATACCCAAGGCAGGGTGCAGCTGATGTACAATATATATGCACACCCATTAGATACACACAGGCACACACACCCCCCACACTATGTCATATTAACCCTTTCTAATGGTGATTTGAAACTGATCAGCCTTCAAAACACAAATTTGTTTCCAATGACAGGGATCATAATCCAGGTCCATGCATTGGCTAGTTATTATCTGAGCTGCAGTAATGTCTGTGCACAGCAAAATGTAATCTTCCCAAATGTCACAGTAAGTTATGAATATCTGAGCAGCTTAATACACCTTACTAGCCATGAAGTGTGAGAATGTAATCTTATTACCTTTTTTATGGTTGTATTTTTTTGAATAATGTAGCCTTTGAACTGATGTATAGTCTTTCCTTGCACTTTAGCATGATTTGGTCTCCTGTGTTGCATAGTACATTTTTCAAAATTCTCCAATTCAACGTGTTTTAAGTCCTATGCTGAGCTGCATAAACAATCTTTATAGCAACCCACAGGGTGGCATAACGTTTTCTTTGTTCAGCATGTAGAATTAAGTACAAGCTTAAGGAATGGTTTTAAAGGGCAGCATTCAAATACATCCTCACACATTTTGGATTTTGCCAGTTATATCCACCTTCAAAAATATATATATATACTAAACCAATAGCTCAAACTTCTCAGTAAGATAGTTCTACATTTAGCTGATTGAGAACAGGGAGAATACAGCAATTTTTGAATATGCATGCAGAGAGTATACTCTTTCCCACCTTAGAAAATTAAACTAATTAGAAGTGAACAAAGTAGCACTAATTTTTAGTATAAAATAGCCCTATAACACTTCTAAATGAAACCAAAAAGACAATTTCAACACACTTAACCTTTCTTTGCAATGAAGTGATGTGAGATATGAAAGAAATCGTTCACTGTTTGGGTGAGCATCTATCAAGCTACTGCATGTAGAAAATAACTTAGAATAAACAGTCAAGCTCCACTTTCCTGAAAGAAAATTATCTAGATAATTAATCTAATTTAAATTATTTCTCCCACTAACAGATATAAAATATTTAGAAAGCTTGCAAGACAACCCAAGAAAAATTATTTCAATGACCTATAACACAAAAAGAAGAAACCAAGCCCAAAATCAGCATTTCTCCTGGAAAAGCCAAATTGCCTATACTTGGGAGAACTACAGGGCTGGATCTTCACATTTTTATCTCAAACCTCCAAAAAAGTCTTCACTTCTACACTGTTTCCTCATCCTTCTCGTTGTTAGATAAGGCACACATCAAGTACCTGCTTTGTTCCCCAAAGTCAGGATGAAGGACTATTAACCAAACTGTGCCCTCCCTTTTCCTCAAGATGATAGTTTTATAATATCAGAATTGTTTCTTTAGTATGTCGAAAACCAGGAGCATAAACACCTATCCCACGAAGAAAAAAAAATGCAGTCAAACAGGCTGGTTCAATCTCAGTGACAATTTTTTAAGTTTATGCTTAATAAGAACCTGCAAAGCTGAGCATTTACAATATTCTTTGCCTACACTTATTCCTATCTTCCACCAAAGAAATTAACCACCTCTCTGACTTTGTCGTTCCCTTTCACATACTCAGAAATATATTTCACATATTCAGAAACTCACTGAATTTAGTTGATTGAAATTTATTGATCATCAAAAACAAATGCCAAAGATATGGGAAGCATAAGAATTAAAATTTCTCTAGGGTAAGAATCTCATAGGATCATGGATGATTCCAAGTTGGTCAAATTCCAAGGGCACATAATAAACAGGAAAAGTCAGCACCATGATACACATTCATGGTGTGGATAAAAAGACCGTTGTGATTTGGAAAGGCTCCTACAGAACAGAAGAGGAAAAACATTGTTAAAGAGAATAATTCAGACATACTAATTTCCATGCATTCTTTTCCATCACTAACACAACACCTGGAGGTGAGAATGTTAAAATCTGAGGCCTAAGAAGACTTGGCAGGAAAGCCTGTTGAGAGTTTGGATACGTACGTCAAATAGTGACATTAGCATGAATGTCAAGTCAGTGAAACAGGGCTCAGACTCAGAGAGGTTAATAGGGAGGGCAAGAAAGGGGCAGAAAAAGCCTGGATGCCAATTTTTTTCTTCATTATATTGCTAGCGTATAATGCACTACAAAAACCAGAGAAAACACAAAGAACCCACTCTAGACCCACTCTAGAAAAGTGAGGTCACACCTTCCAGCAAGACACAGATGATTTAAGGTCATTTGCTACCTTGGCTCAAAGTTTAAATAAGTGAGACCACAAACATGCAAGTAACTAGTGACTCACAGAAGGAAAGATTCTGCTCCAATCACTTCTGTAAGAAGAAGATTGCTCTTGAATCTTGCTTCAGTTTTGGACTTGGTTTCTCCCATTTTCAAACACAACCAGAAACAGCCCAAAGAAACAAAACAAAACCAAAAACCAACCAAATAAACAAACAAAAAAAATCAAAGAGCAAACAGGAAATTTTTGCAGAAAATCAAACTTTTCCTGCTGATACCTCAGGTTGAAGTCACCAGTCTCCACCACCCAGCACTACCCTAGAGTTACACCACAAAAAAAAGAATACTAATAGTATTAATCTACTCTACCTTCCAAAGGAAAAAGGATGGTAAGAAAGGACGAAAAAAAATCTCCTTAATTAGCTGCTTTCTCTCTTATTGCCATAACAAAGTTCAATTTTGTTATGAACTCTCAAGTTCATAACAAAGCCGACAACTTCATTTACCTGGCAAATGAGAAGTCCATTTTAAACCAGGAATATCAAAAGTGGCACTGCACAACAGCATTGCACCCACTTTAACCTTGACACTTCTGTGAGATTTTGTTCAACACTGTTCTTAACTATGATCAAAGCTGGATCATTCAGGGGAAAACCATCCTCATTGCTTCCCTTTAAACTGATGTAATATACATGTTCTGCATTAAAATAAAATTTTCTTCAAGTCTGTCTATCATTTGGAAAACTGCCTAAATATGGATTCAACAGGCACCCACAAGGTATTAAGAGTCTACTGCTGCCACCTAATGTTGTATTTGAAACCAATAGCCCAGAATGACACATTTTTAAGACAGTGTCTCAGCACTGTATCATTCTCTTCCTCCTCCACACACCAGCAGCTTATATCAGCATGCTTCATCACAATGAAGAAAAAAAGCTGTATCTCGAGGAAGTAAGACAGGATAAAACTTCCAAGTAGCAGAAGAGTTAACATTTTAAGCACTGGCTTCTATAAAACCAGTTTCATCAGCTTTGCAAAAGGTAACTACAGAAGGCATACAATTTACCCAATCTACCCAGGAAATTACTAGCAAGTATCTCCTACCCAGTTCATCTGAGACATAAACCAACTCATTAAAACTTTTCTTTAAAAATGTACTTAGTTACGCATACATGAAAACTACTCTCTCAGCAAAAATAAATGCAAAAAAGCAAAATTCTTGACCATGTGGTACAATACATCTGAAGCATCCTTCTGGATGCATTTTCTTCCCAAGAGAATGGGGGGAGGGGGTGATAAACAATTTTAAAATACAATTATGCTATAATCAATGATTCTTTATTTACCCTAACTAATCATCTAGTATTTTCACTCTACTTGCAGGCATTTTTATGTCGAATTAGTTCACTAACACAATTAGATCAGTTTGTAGAGTGCAGGTGAAGGCTCGGTGAAAACAGAGCAATGCAAGGAAGAATTAGCTCTACACAACATTTTTAAACATGGAGGCTGGGGAAATAGCTCTATGAACTTCAAATTTTATACATTTCGTGTTTAATCTATTTTAGAAAGAGCCATTAAATATCTTTTAAATACATACCAAAAACTGAAAATCAGTATCTTATAAAGGGAGCAACACCAGTTTTAAGTGAAATTATTAGCAAAGTTAAATTCTATCCTACACAAATAGGAAAAAAAATTCTACATTTATCAGTTGGGTATCTATTCAAAAAGAGATCTTAATACAAATAGTTCAAATTAAAAACACCATTCTTGAACTCAAAACAGCTACAGCATTCCATGCTAGATGATGTTTAAGGCCCCTTCCAACCAAGCCATTTGATGATTCTATGACACCACCATGCACTGTGCCTGTCTTCTCTTCCAGAAATCAACAACAGATTACAAAGATGAAAGGCATAAACAAGTCCAATATAAGGAATTTCTCCCTTCTCCCAGTCTTTACTGCCCTATCAAGAGGTGGGACAGTTGATACACAAGGGATTGCCAAGAACACAAAATAGAAGTCCCAGGCGCCCAGGGACCCACAATGGCACTGACCAAACAGTGGATAATACTCAGCAAGCCTGCAGCCATTGGAAAAGGTCAGGTGGGGAAACAGGAGACAGGATAAAATTCTCTGATTCTCTACCAGATTTTGTCTGACATACATACAACACTGGGTATAAAGGCCCTCTGCTCTTGAGGAGGCTGCACCACTGAGCTTTATTTCAAATCCCTGGGGGAACAAGGAACTACCAAGCTGACTTTTTGCAAATCAAACTATTTCAAGACTAAATTTCAACACTCTCCAAACAGTGGCTAAAGGTGTATTTACAACACATGGCAGTTTCCCTTGTTTGACCTATATTATGTATTTCAATTGATATTACCATAGAAAATATCGAAATCCAGCTGAAATTCCCATCTTTATAGTACCTGTATTAACAGCATTAAATTCTCCTTCTGTTTTAATTAACTTTTTTCAGTGTACCTTAAACTATGATCCTGTTTAAGACATACAAGAAAGATATGACTCTGAGAGATCGTTTAATAACATGCAAATTTGTAGCTCCATACAGGAAATGAAATAGTCTAAATCTTTACATCACATCAGATTCATATGTGCATTGAAAGCAAATAAATCATTTAAACCATGATACAGAGAACCTTTTTAAATTTGCATTTATCTACAGTAAATACTGCCATGTTCTTTAATAGCTTGCTAGTGCAATCTTAGCAAACTAATGATTTATGGTTTTGACATTTTAAAGTTCAGAAATCTGTCATTTTATGACACCCAGTAGAAAGTCTGCTGGAGTTGGAGTTACATTACTCTGAATTTAAACTCAGATACATGAAGCATACATAGCAAACCGCTGTACCAAGTATCCATTTCATTATTCCAGCACTTCTCTCTCTAGATACATGTCTAAAAGTTATCCGATGTTTTCACTTGAAATAATAACAGATTTTTTTTATTATTTCCATCAAGCAAGACACCTTTTCATCAGTTCTGGCAATATCACCCATCAGCAAACAAACCCAATCTGCTGTACACTGAGAGAACCATATGTCAGTCACCAAGCTGCACAGGTCTGCATCATGTCCCACCTTAATCCTTCCCCTCAAGGAAGGCGACCAAAAGATAACATTTCTAACACCACATTAATCAACAACAAGTCCAGAGTGGGGAACAAACCCTATAGTCAGAACAGCTTTACAGGGAATAATACCCTGCTTGCACCCACTTCCATCAGTCAGGACACTTACACTGTAAGCAATTTTTACTGACAAGAGGCTAAATCAGAAAAAAACAACACTGCCCACCACTGACACCATGCCTGAGAAAACATAGCTGCAGTTCACATACACTTAAAAATAAGGATCCACACAGAAGTTAGACAGGTAGGTTAAAAAGATCAAAGAAGACTGATTCCCACTGCCAGAGAAGAGTCTTCTCTGCCAATGGATAGGGACAGAAAAAAAACTTCAACCATGATAATACATTCAGACACACCTAAAAAACCAAAAAAACAACTACCTGAAGCAATTTGCCCAAGCTTTCTTGCAATTAGAACACATTTTTCTAATGTGTTCAACATGTAAAAAAACTAACAGCCCACTGCTTTTTTGTTACCTAAATGTAAAATATTACCAAATGTGTGTTTTCTTTCAACCAAGCTGGTGTGCAAAGACAGCCACTATATTTCAACAAGAACACATTTCACGATGCTTCATTTAAGCATTTATTTTACTTATGACTTTACGAAATATTATATTTATTGCAATTTGGCAAGGGAAATCGCTGGTGTAATAAACCCCTTCCAATTATAAAAAAATACAAACAATTACAGAATTTTTCTTGCATATGCCACTTACACTGAACAGAAATGCTTCTAAATATATATATATATAGATATATATCCACAATGAGTAAATAATGTACAAAACACACTATATTTGAGCTTCTGAAAATTGCAGCTTCCTAAGCTAAGAAAACTAGAAAGAACGTAAATAATTCTCAAAGAGTCTCCCAGTGAGAGAGGTAAGAGAGAGGCATCCACACCCAAGCAAGACATTCCTCTGGAACACGGAAAGAAAATACATTTTGAATCATTAATAAAAAAAATTTAAATTAGAAAGTTTTTATTTCCTTTTTAACCCTTTTTAAATCCTATTTTTGTATTTGCAACAATATGACATACTAATATAGCAGTATGGATATAATTTATAAATAATAGCATATATTTATTGGGGGTGAATAATCACCTCTTTTTTTTTTTAACTGATGGTTTGTGCCATCAAAAAGGTTTGAAGACCAGTTCCCTAGATGCCAGAGAGCAGACAACATATCCACATATTCTTCTCCAGATCAGAACACCTGTCTGGTATTTAACAGTGGGTTGAGGGCAGGAAGCCACCACTCTTTACAGAGTTCTTAAGTTTGCACCCTGCAAGTCTCATACAAACAATTCTTCACAGAACTTTATAACTTTTGACTTAAATTTGATATCCAGTTTGTGACAGTTACAAAGTACGTTATTTCAAAAGCATGTAACAACAGAAGTCTACAAGTAAAAACAAGGTTATGAGTTCATTCTAGAAAACAAGTTTGAAAGTGTTTTGCTAGCCTGTAGAAACTAGGGAATAACAGATACAAGTAAAGGAGAAAGGTGAGAGAAACAAAGGAAATTGAAGGAAAGTAACAAACCAGAAGATGTTCTAAACAAACATGGAATTGTATACCAACCGCAAATAAACTTACAAGGGAAATAAACCAAAGCTCAAAAAGCCAAGAAAGAATACAAGATGAAGAGATGAAAGCTCTGGCAGGTTTTATCAGATTTAGAAACCTAACGTTAAACACTTCCTCTCCCACTGGAAGGCGCAGCCCCCCTGTAGCTCCTCCACTGCCATCACCTTCCACAGCTCAGCAGGCAAATTGCTGGGAATTTCAGCACAACTGCAGGAACCAGGTTACAAATTCCAGCAGAAAGCAAGAACCAGCACATCTGTTTTCATCATTTCTGGAACTGCCTTGATCCAGAACAGCTGGAAAACACCCACCACAGTTGCCTGCTCAGAACTGGGAGAGTTTGCTGCCATGGCTGCAAACAGTTATGAACTGGGATGTAAGGAACACTAAACGACATGCTACAGGAAATGTAACACTCAGCAAGCCCTCTTAACATCTTTAAAATTTTCTGTAGCCGTGATCAACATGGGAAAACCAAGCAGCCAACCCTGGCTAGAATAGAGGGTGCTTACAATACATAACAGCCTTTTGTTTATTCTTACCAACTTTTTTTTTTTCTTTCAGATTCTGCCATTCCTTTGTTTAGAGGTTTTAAAAAATGGATTACTGGAAGCCAGTGTATGGAAATATTGCTAAACAGAAGATTTCTACTAACCAGGAAAAAAAAAAGTGCCTTTGTGAGAACAAGTATGTTACCATTATAATAACAAAAGACACTCGCACAAAAGGCTGGGTTTGCAGAATATCTACCTTTACTACACGTTTCTTCTTCTTTTATACGCTGCTCCGATCCAGATGGTTCAGACTGGTCAATTAATCAATACATTCCACTTGGTTGGCTGACCAGCTCAACATCTTAGCACAAGGAGATAGAAAGTAAGAAAGAACAGCATCTGCAGGTTGTTTAGACTGGAAGTTATCATTGTTTGGGCTAGGACATTCAGAGTCTCACAAGCTGATTCTGAGAAACTTGGTTTTCTCACTCTCTGACTAAGGTTGTGGGGACCACACAAGTACATCAGGAAAGCCTCCACAACTAGACCATTTCTATTTTTATTTCTTTCAACGTCCATAAGGCAATACTGCAAGCTAGCACAGAACTGTGACTCTGACATTTAATGTTTGTTACAAGTGGTTTACATTTCTATGTTTGCAAAAACATCTTAAAGCTTTCTCTCCTCCCTGGTTTGCCACAACACTGTTTTTTGGTTGATTGGGTTTTTTTTTCCTCTTGGTATAGAAACTATTATTACTCTAAGACTCTACCCCACCCTGATTTCCCTCTTGTCCCTTTCCTCAGCATACAGGCAATGACTGAAACAAACTATCTCCAAGGAACAACAGTAAATGAGAGAAAAAAATCTCAGAAAACCACAAAGAAACAAGGAAGACAAAGACAACAAGTGTTGCATACATTATCACTATCACACCATCAGCTACAAACACACTCTCCTGTTTACAGGGCTGTGACCAAAGTAATCTTAATTGTTGACCAGTGCTGCAATTGAAATTGAACGCAAAAGGCAAAAACAGCCTCAATTAATACAAATCCAAACTACATTGTGTTTAATTTGGAAATCAAATTACCAACAGCAACTGCCACATATTGTTAAGCATACCCTGCAAGACCCTTCCATTCTCTGTGACCAACTACAGTTCAGACTGGAGGAAACTTAAATAAAACAGGGCTGAATTACATTTTGAAGCAAGCATTTATCCACCAATGCCAGCATTTGCTTAGGCTTGACCTCTGCTATTTTTAACTTTAAAAATAATTTTTTCAAAACACCAAATTCAGCAGATTTATCAAAAATTCTGATAAAAACATAGCATTAATGGAGTTCTCACCATTTTTTCATCAACACTGTCACATGTATCTGCACTTCTAAGGCAAAACAGCTTTTTCTGGAATTACTACACTTGCAAGGATTCAAGAATTTAGAAGGATGCTTAAACTCCATCCCACACAAAAAAAATGTGAATCAAAACTAAATTATTACCCACAAGGGATAATCTACATAAGCTGGAAAAGGCTACCTCCAGATAATGTACGAGTTTGTGTCATGGTGTTTCTCAGAACACTCTTTTCCCCGTGAAAAGTGTGATTAAGTGAACAATAAATCTTTCTTCAGCAAGACGGTGAAGGAAAGAACATCTGCCACTATGAAAAGCTACTCAACTTGAACACAAAGAAAGTATCATTATCAAAGGAGAGATTAATGCCATCAAGACAAACAATAGTATAATCTTTTCAGAAAAATCTTCTCTCCCATTCTATATCCAAATTATTTTCTCTTTTTTCTTTAGTGTTAACAGCCACTGTCAACTAATAAACATAATTTCCCTCAAATTCTGTAACTAGTAAAGTTCCACAATAATAAAAGAAAAAGTAACCATCCTCCTATTTTCTTAAAATCTCTCTCCTATATGAATTGTATTAATTTACTAAAACAAGTTTCAAAAAAAACATAAAACATCTATCATAGTCATGGACTCTGGGGCTGCAAAGGTAACCACAGATTTTACAGTTAAAAGAACCTTTGGAAACAACAGAGGACTTCAATATTTTTTATCTGAACAAATAAATAGAAAAATAACTTCATCTTTAAGTAAATAACTTTGATTTAAACTCTAAACCTGAAAATTTGGTGAAGCTTCTCTCAGAGGAGCTATTTTGTTCTCTTTTCTTCTACTGGCACATTATTTCTAGCAATAAAGTTTTGCCACGCAAATTCAGCACTTTGAAGAATCATAGATGCATTCCTCACCGTTTATCAAATCACACTCTTAGTAACAGCATTTCCTGCAGCTTTCCATGCACATAAATAATTACTTATACAAGAAAGAGATTTCCCAATACAACAACAGAAGAAGTAATTGCCACAAAAATCATGAAACAAGAAACAAGTTTCAAAACAACAACCCAATCAAAAGTATAAATTGTGGTCTCTTAGGTATGAAGCCAAAGACCAGCACTGGTATCTGATATTTGCAGTGGGATAAGGGAGTATGTCGTGAAATTCATGGATACATACACCTATAAGAAGAAGACAGAAATAAACCCCTAATGACAACAACAGCCTTTAATCTTAGGGTTTCCTTTTCCTTTCAGCCTACACATTACTCTTTGTTCCAGTGTAACTTGGAGAACAAAACCCAAAGAGCATTACTATCTACCACCTGCCTCAGCAGCAGCACTGGTGGGTACATTCATGCTCTCCTGCAAAGCCCACCACACTTTTCTGAGTAAAAAGACAGCTTTAAAGTGGTAGCTACAACTTGGTGAGATTAAACCACCATTAACATTATACCAACTTCATTCATACACTGAGCTTTAGCATCGGCCTTTTTTTGTCAAAGATTAAGTCATATGCTCTGTTCCAAAGCTCCAGTGTCCTTACAGCATGCATGCTTCTGTGTAAGGCCACCAGTTACTGTCTGTTGTGGGTTGACCACGGCTGGATGCCAGACACACACCAAAGCCTCTCCATCACTCCCCTCCACAGCTGGAGAGGGGAGGGAAAATATAACTAAGGGTTCATAAGTTGAGATAAGGACAGAGGGAGATCACTCACCAAATTGTCACAGGCAAAGAACACTCAAATTAAAGACATTAATTGAATTTATTACTAACAAAATCAGACCTTAACAAGCCTCTCCCCCACTCCTCCCTCCTTCCCAGCTCTAGATGCTCTCCGCCAGAGGCATAGGGAGACAGGGAATGGGGTCCTTCTCCACCCCTGTAGTCTCCCCAGCTACCAAAACCTGCCCAAATGCAATACATTCTCATGCCTCACATTTTTCCAATTTATATTTCTCTACCCTCTTAATTTTGCAACCACATATACAGCTCACAGTAGCTGTAGTTTTTCCCACTCATTCTGGTTTTGCACAGAAAATGTATGTTAAAAAATCCAATCATTTCATCAGTACTATTTCTGTTGCCATTTGGAATTCAGAAAACTCTTTCTAAAGCCAAGATAAATGCAAAAGGAAGTTTCCTGAAGCTTCCAGTTCCTAGGCTTTTAGGTCACTAGGCATCACAGAATTGTTAGGGTTGAGAGGGACCTCTGGAGACCATCCAGTCCAAACCCGTGCCAAGGCAGATTTACCTGGAGCAGGTGACACAGGAAGAACCCAACCAGGTGGGTTTTGAATGACTCCAGAGAGGGAAACTCCATGACCTCCATGAGCAGGCTGTTCCAGGGCTCTGCCACACTCGGCGTAAGGAAGTTTTTCCTCGTGTTGAGTTGGGACTTCTGAGTTTATGGCCACTGCCCCTCATCCTGTCACTGGACACAACTGAAAACAGACTCACACCATCCTCTTGGCACCTGCCTTTGTAGTATTTATACGCATTGAAGACATCCCCTCTCAGCCTTCTCCAGACTAAACAGACTCAGCTTCTGCAGTACTTCCTCATGAGAGAGATGCTCTGGACCCCTCATGATCATCCTCAGCCATCCATCAGATAAGCTGGCACAAAACTACAAATACTTTATGACAGTGGTAATGCTGTCAGATTGTCATCGCACATGTTTTCTAGACAGAATAAAATAGGGATGGTTTAAACAGTTACGAACAAACCTACATCAAACTTGGGATATTCTACGCACAAAATAAACTCAAGTACACTTACCCAGCCCTGCTACCTATGCAGGTTCTGCCACACAAGTGAACATCACAAGCTCATATGTAGCTAGATTGCAATGTGACAGCATACAGAGGAACTGAAAAAAGAAATCACTTCATACATCACATGTGGTCAAATCCACAAGTAGATTTTTTTCCTTTCTTAAAAATACTAATAAAAGAGTACTGTACTAGCAGGGAGGGGTACAGACCAAAGAAAATAAGTTCAAAGAAATAAATGTGAACCTCATGCACTTTCACACTGTTCAAGGTGCAAGCAAAACTACAAGGCCTTTAAGGAGGTTTCCTAACAAGAGAGTCACCTTAATTTATACGGATGATTAAACAGGATGTAGTACATGAGAACTGATATCACTGATTTCGTAGTAGACTACAAAACTCCACATTTTATATTCATGTTTGTTTTCCCCATTATAATAACTCATTCAAATTTCAATACGAAAAAATTCTCAATTCGACTATGACAAAAAGGACACTCACTCCTACTTCACACATTTCTCGGAAGCCACAGTCGCTTGTGAGGCAACTTGTGCCAAGTAACAAGCAATGGCACAAAATACAATGGTCCCAAGTTGTGTCAGAGGAAGTTTATATTGGGTATTAGGAAAAATTACTTCACAGAAAGTGTTACTAAGCACTGGAACAGGCTGCCAGGGCAGTGGTTGAATCTCCAGCCCTGGAGTCATTTAAAAGATGTGCAGATGTCGCACATGGGTACATGGTTTAGTGGTGGACTTGGCAGTGCTGGGTTAATGGGTGGACTTAATGATCTTAAGGGTCTTTTTTAACCTTAATGATTCTGTGTATTCTAAACAGTCAGAAAATTGTGCCATTCAGGGGTTTTTTTTTGTTTACTTTTTTACATTTTAAACTCATGAAAAGCATTATTTAATTGCCAGTGAGAGATTCCAAATCACTTATTCTACACCTGCTTAACCTGATCCCGCCAAAAACTAAACAGGCTTGAAGCCAAATGCAAGTCTGATGCCTTCTCTGCTTGTCAAGACAAGAACCCATTAATGCTGACACCTGAGTACAGGCAGGATGCTTGGAATAGTGGACAGCTGCTGTGTTAAGGAATAACAAAATATTAAATTTCAGGATACTGCCTTCAAAAATTAGTCATTTTACTACAGTAATAATTAATTTTAAGTACTTGATCAATAAAATAATGATAAATTTGTTGCAACTGGGATAACACTGTTTCACAACGGCGAAAAGGATGCAACTGCTTACTCCAAAACCTACTTTTCTCTCAACTACAAGGTATTATATGCATTGTTTGTTTCAAATCATAGAACCATAGAAGAAAAAGCAGTTCTTAGTGTAAAGCAAAACTCACACAAGTGCTTCAGCAATCATTTCCGTGTACAGCAGTTTTCTTAATGCAAAACAAACAGCAAGTGCAAAATATGTGTTTTGATTCTGACAAAACTTTGTGGTTTAAGCTTTAGTCTTAACAAATTTAAGACTTGTACCATCAGCTCAGTAGCAAGTGATTTATTCAGAAAATCTGTTTATTGATTATGGATTCAAGATTACATACAGGAAGCTTTTTGCTTGTTTGTTTCACATTTTCCTTTTTTCCAGTCGTATGAAAATGCTCACATAAACAATCTTGTTTCTAAGCTGTGTGATATTCCAAGCTGTAAAACACTAATTTCCTCAGAAACACAACTGCTGTCTTTTATTTGAATTATTATTACAAGACCTCTAGATCTCTTTACACTCTCATACGACAATCAAAGTACTGATTCCTGGGGATCTACACTAAAACTTAATTCTCAAAAAATGTACTCTTTGAATTATTCAATATGAAATTTACACTGTAAGAAGTAGCAGTATCTGATGAGAAATTATTTTTTCTGGGCCATGAAATAAAAACACTTTTCGGAATGAAACAACTCTTAGAGACGTCACTTTTAAGAACTGTCAAAGGTTCAAAATTTGTGTTTTCATCGTATGATATGTAGGCCCACATTCCCATTTATACTGGCCCCACTTTCAGCTGAGCTATTTTTTCCTGACACCAACTCAACAATCTCTAGGATTTATTTCATAGTCTATCTTGACTTCTTCTATAATCACAACTTCCCTGAAGCACTGCAGCATTATTTCTTGTTAAATGAAACATTCCAAAACAGGGCAGGAAAACCTGCAAAGAAGTGAAGGAGAAAACAACAACAGATCTGAAGACACAAAGAAAAGGGAATTATTGTTAAGAGACAATAAACAGAATGAGAATTACAGACTATCATCTCAGTGAAATAGTATGGTGAGAAGACTAAATCTGAAAGCAAATTCCCCAGGTTCCTCAGAAAGAGGGAAAGGTTGCGGGACACAAAGGGGTTTCAAGGGAGCAATGCTGGAGTCTGAAAAGGAAAAACAAGTACTGTTTCTGTAATATATTATCCTGTATTGTAGATATATGTACGAAAATCATATTCTGCTTGTACGTGTCCCTGGTTTCCTCTTCTGCATATATTTCTTCTCCTAGTTCCATTCAGCTTTTACATAAATAGCCTTAGAGCTCAAATCTCCTTTATATAAGTTTTCTTGCACAGTGTGGACTAGAGTTAGAAAATTATTTGTTGTTACCTTGCCTTTTCATTCTTAAACTTTACCTGATCCTCAATTACCACTTAGTCACATACATTACCACATAATCTCAGAGTTGTTTGGGTTGGAAAGGATTCTTAAGATCATTTAGTTCCAAGCCCCCTGCCATGGGCAGAGACACCATCTGCTAGACCAGAGACACCATCTGCTCAGGACCCCATCCAACCTGCCTTTGAAAAATTCAGGGATGGGGCTTCCACTAGTTCTCCAAGTAACATCTTCCAGTGCCTCACGACTGTCACAATTAAGAACTTCTTCCTAATATCCAATCTAAACCTGCTCTCTTTCAGTTTAGAGCCATTACCCACTGTTCTACCAGTAAAGTTGTNACCCCATCCAACCTGCCTTTGAAAAATTCAGGGATGGGGCTTCCACTAGTTCTCCAAGTAACATCTTCCAGTGCCTCACGACTGTCACAATTAAGAACTTCTTCCTAATATCCAATCTAAACCTGCTCTCTTTCAGTTTAGAGCCATTACCCACTGTTCTACCAGTAAAGTTGTGTAAGAAGTCCCTCTCTAGCTCTCTGGCAACCTCTTTAGGTACTGAATAAAAGGCTGCAGTGAGGCCCCCCTGGAGCCGTGCCTCCTCCGGGCTGAACAACCCCAACTGCCCCAGCCTTTCCCCCATGGGAAAGGTGCTCCATCCCCAACCATCCCAACACAGATGACTCAGCATCAATGCACAAATGACAAGAGCTCCTTCCTTCACCATAATCATCAATTCAAAAATTAGCCAAAAAAACTTTCCAAATCTTCCTTGCTCATCTCTCTCAGCCTCCAGTAACTACTATACAATGATGCCAAATTACAGTCCAAGATAATTCTAAAATGTTTGTCCTGCTTATTTCAGCACATTCAGAACATGTGCAAATCCTTCTGTTCCAGGTGAAATCAAACATTCCAAAATGAAAACTTAAAACTCAATTTTCCCAAAGGAAATTCAGCCAGAATTCAACGTTTTTCTTTTTCACCTAAAACCAGAAGAAACCTGCTTTTTAGTAGGTATTTGTCTTTTACTTACTCTGGTTTTACTCTTGCCTTTACTTCTGGTTTTGCCTCTATTTTTCTGTCAAGGTGCTCTTCTCAAGCACTTTATTATCTTCTATTCTATGCTGTCCTAACACTGCTTTCAGTAATCACTGAAAGAACTGAACATACAGGCAATCATAACTCAAGTTGCTTACTTGATCAAAGCTACAGTGACTTGAGAAAGAAAAAACAAAAAAAGCCTATAAAAAACCACAAAAGAAACGTTGATCATAGCACCATTCACAGAATTTGGAAGAGAAAAGAAGTTTCCAGAGGAAATAGATTTTTTTCCTATGTCCTCTTGGTCTGATTTAATTTGAGCAGCCTGTACAAAGATTCTCTTTGTACAGAACCAATCTTTGAATACCATCCTTAGATCAAGTCATTACGTTTAAAGCCACCATCATTTTCAGAGGCCTGTAATCTCTGCTAATAATACTTAGCAGATACTTTCCTGAGTGTCATCTTAGTCAATTATAGCAGAGGTGCTGGTCACTTCATTCCACTTCTCACACAACCAACTCTTGTTCTCACATTCTCATACCCATCTATCAATACTGACAACTTCTTCCTTGGCAGTTCATCTCTGTCACTTGTGTTCTCCTCCAGATCTCCTCCCAGGTTCCCCAGACCACTCAGGTCACAACCTCCAAAACAACAACAAAAAGAGTCCAAAACAGAATGTAAAATAACTCGCTTGGCTCTACTGTGCTGCAGCCTACTGACGGAGGACACACAACAGACACCATGAATCGTTTCAAGCATCAGCACTTTATTATTTCCCAGTACAACCTTTTATACCCTTCTCACATGCATAACACCTGTGTGCTCCTTTACTCTTTTGTGATCGGTCAAGGCACATCAGCATTCCATGCTTCTCTTCCTTCAATACTGTTCACCTGTCTTATACAGCTGCAACTTAGCAGGGGCAAGATTGCCTGCAGCACTATCTCTATTCTTTTACAGTCCATTCTCCCACAGCCTACTGCAACTATTTCTGTAACCTTACTTCAACTCTCCTAACTTCTGCCTCTTATTTTGCTGGTTTTCTCCCCATCTTGCACCTAAAATTACATAGTACACTTTCAGAAAACAGCTTTGGGGCTTCTAACATTCAGCCCAGTTCAAAGAAAGGCTGAATAAGGATTTGAGCAGCCTGGTCTAGTGAAAGGTGTCCCTGGCCATGGGAGGGGCTTGTAACTAAAAGATCTTTTAAGTCCCTTCCAACCCAAACCATTCTGTGATCCATCCTTTATCCACCTTAGTTAACGGGAGTTTAACATTTCTCTCTTCCCTCCTTGTTACAGGCTATCTGCATAACTCAATGGAAAAATAAATCAAACAAATCAACCTCCCCCCAGAAACATTACAGAACAGAACACACTACTGTAGATTAGCAGCAGAATGTTCTCTGCACACCTACTTCAATGGTGTTTAATACTGGGTAGGGCACTTTGAGTACTTGGTGTCTCATGAGAATTTGAGGAAATAGGTAATTGCTGTCAGCAGAGGTGCTTGATGAGTGTTTGCAGAGCAAAAACCAATCTGACACAGACTCTCACTTCTGGGCCCTCAGAAGCCTCATGCTGAGCCCTGCTGCCAGGGAAGCCATTTGTGTCAGGAGCTCCATTTAGCCTGGAGCTGGTAAAAGGACAATGGGAATGTTGTTGTGAAGACCTTTGGTTTTTGGGGAGTGGATCCTTGTCACCTCTCAGCCTTGTACTGGCTCTGTAAGGGGTACTGGGCAGCAGGGCTCCTGGACCCAAAGCTCTAACCTCTCTCTCCTGTGAGCTTTCTTTTAGGCATCACTGGAAAGATGGTTCCAGGTCCAGCAAAACCACTGATCTTAGGAGATCTCTGAGAAATATCCCTGCTGCAGTTCAGTAGTGTCCCACCTGTTCTTGCTGAAGCCAGAGGAAGAGAAAGCAAATAGGAGTTTTAATGTTGTAGTTCAGATTCTTTGTTTGTGATAGATTTAGCCAAGCTCGCTCCTGTTGCCTACCCCAAACACCCAAACAAGGATTTAGGGAAAGAAACACTAAATGCCTTGTTGGATAAATGCCTTTTACAGTTCATAGTATATCTTTTGTGAGTATAATAATTTCTCTTTAAAATACTTGGATAACCTGGTGCCTTGCCCTGCCACAGAGAGCAGTATTTCAACAGAAGTTGACTCAGCAATACAGATACAGGAAAGGAATTCTATTTACACAGCTAATGGCTGAGCTGGTCTGCCATATCACCTCTAGCAGACTGATGGAGCAGTGCCACAAGTTAAGTTTTGCTGTGCTGCCCATCGGGACTGCATCTGAAAGACAGCCTTTCTTGACTATTTCAGAAAGAAAAACCTTCATGGCATTTCCAGCTTGCCCTGTGCTGCTCTTCCAGTGGCCAGTAACTTGCATGCTTTAGGGGAAAGTTTGCACTCTGATGTCTTAGAGATTGATTCTGAAATTATCTTAACGTGATCAGACCAGGACCTTCTCTTATAACTTCGGGTTCTGGCCTGGTGCCCCTACTATGAGTTTGATAGCAGCTCCAAGTGCACAGTGCTTACAAGCTTAGTCACATCCACCGGATTTCATCCCTTCAAAGGAGTGTCTGTAAAGAACCAGTTATACCAAAGTTGCTTCCTTGCAGAGCCTCAGGATTCAATTTAAATTAGTTTAAATTCAGTTAGAATAAAGAAAACTTTCACAGATCTTAGGGAAAAAAAGACAAAAGTAAAAAAGAAGAAGGACAAAGCAGCACAAAAGGGATAGATGTCTAAACACTTACCCATCCTTTGGCAATTTAGAAACATATTTTTACCAAAAACGTTAAGTGCTAACCTATTATTTGTGTAAACTAGCATCAAATCCACCTGTCCAACGATAATCAGATATCAAGAGTGATTTTACACACACTTCAAAATAGCATAGTAATGGGTATTTTGTCAATTAATTCAAGGTATCGTCAATTGGTTTTTCTTCTTTTTCTTTCTCTTAGACAACAATACCAATCATTGCATCCTTACTGGTAAGTCAGAACTATGCCCAGATCTATTGCTACACAGAATCAAGACTGATGAGCACCATCTCATGGGCACTTCAGGTAACAGACTTGAAACAGAAAAAAAGAACTTTGTGAATTCTCCAGTATATGGATATACTTCCCAAAATAAATACACTGAAATTGAATTACACACAAGCATAATTTCAAAGTTTCAGATGCTTAGATATAAAAATGTGGCTCAAATTAAGGATTTTCCTAAAAATCATTCACAGCAAATATATCTGACATGAACATTGTTACATTTACACGAGAATTTTAGAAGTATTTAACCACTAAAAAAAGTATTTATAAGCAGTTAAGTACATAAAATTAACGCCACACCCATGCCAAAGAATCTAGTTTCTGGCAGAGGAATTCTAAAATAAGTTCTTAAAAAATAAGAGCAGTACCAAGGTAAGAGCAAAACTCTTATTTCCCTGTTATGCAAGTACATCATTTTAAAAATAACTTTAGAAGCATGATTACACACTTGTATGTTTTCTTTTCACCTGTACAATAATTAATGGCGTTCTAAGAGATTGCTTACACCCATTCCAGCAGATCCTAGAATGACTCCTTAAAAATAGTCTTGAGGGCCACATTACTTGGGAGTACTTGACATTCAACAATGCAGCTCCTCTGTGGCCTGAAATTTTACCCAGCAACAGCAATACCTCAGAGAGAACAACCCCTTTCACTTGTCTACTAGTTCAGGTTACAAAGACGCTCCTGTTGTAGCTCATGATATTTTTATCTTTCTTCAGTTAACTGGAAAGTTTAATACCAAATAAATTTATAGACCACTAACTTTGCTAAACACATTTCTGATAAACAAAATTCTGCTCACTATAGTTTCTGTAAGCTCTATTGCTAAAATATCTTCTAATAGTTACTGTCAAACTAGTTTTACTCCTGTGAGTGCTAAATTTTACCAGCCCTGAACATCAAATGAAACTTTTAGTGTCTTTATTTATTGGACACTAGTTAATTAATAAACCAAGGACCAAACCAAAACAAAAGATTAATCACAGCACTTTTAGCACCACTGCAGAAAAGAGAGAGAATGCAGATTCTGCCAGCACAGGCAAAGCTGCTCCTGGCTAAGCACTCCACTACAAAAACCAGACTGTTAATTCTAGAGCAGCATCATTTTTTGAAAGATATGAAGCATTGTTGTGTCCCCTCTGCCCTGAACACACTCTAGTTCTGGGAAAGGTGTTCATTAAAACAGTGTGGCTGGCACCTGGATGAGGAGGCCACAGTTCTCCAGCCATTGTGTCACCTGTCTGCATCACCTTTGCAATCATTCCACTGCAGCTGAGGGCCAAGCCAGATCTAATATTCCAGATGCAGATCAGGATGACTCTGCATAATCCCTCCGAGCAAACCCAACAGTGTTTCCTTGGCTTCCTTCCAAAACTCACTCCAGTGATCCCTTTGCACAGCCTCCCCAGCAGAGACTCCGCCAGCTCCCCACTCACAGTGTATTAGCAAATTTGCCAGTCTAGATCCTTCCCAGTCAATAATATGTTATAAATTCCTGTTACACAATTTGTCATGTCACAATATGAATCTCTATGAAACTATCAGGATGAAAACAGATGCCTTTTCCCAAGTTCACTTTTGCCAGGACAAGAGTATCAATTCTCAATCAGCCGAAATAATTCTCCTAGTTATGACAGGAGGCAGCAACCTACCTGCAGAAATTCACCACAGAAGAAACTACATTTGGTCACCAACCCTGCCAACTAACAAGGGTTTCCTACCTGGTAACAAGTATTTCAGCTCCATCCCATGAGTTCCATTTCACATCAAAAAATTAACACTAGGGCAAGATACACTTTGTATGAAGCAGAACATAATTATCACAGCCCAGACACTTCAACATCTTTCCATTCCTGACTCAGGCAGGTCTGTACCAATTCAAGTATCATTTTACTCTGGTTTCCAGAATTCTCTAATAAAGATGAGAGATTTCTGCAAGGCCAAACACACAATGTTCCACCTAATGTATCAAGCCAATTTCATCATCTTTGGATGGGCTTTTATTAAAGCACTGAAATTTCCTCCCTTTACAATCAAATGTTTATGCATCATTTATTGTAATAAATACAAAGTCCAGCCTTTTTTAATTAGTCTACAAAGCTGATCTGTATTCCATAAGACTCCAGGGAACTAATTTTAGTACAGTGTTTCCAACATCTTCAAATCTCTAGCAGAACACCTCATACAGGAAACACTTGGCTGTTTTTAAGTTTTTGCCCTGTTAAACTTACTGCCACTCCAACCTAAATGACTGCAGGCTTACTGGCAATTGTTCTAAGCTGTCCCCTAAACTACTTTGCCAAGATTTATTATTACACTTAGTCTGCTGACTAACTGCATAAAATATTAGTTGGCCTTATGGTTGATGTTGTGCAGGAGATCACATTAACACATTGATCCCTGGGTCTTGTAATCTATACTTGACACTCTTTCAAGGGATGCTTTTATTGGCAACTGTTAACTTTTAAGTGCTATTCCAAGATAAGTCTTTCAGTGGCTGAGTCTTAGGAGGAATGTTGCTCTTCTCTCAAACATTTGTTTGTATCTTTTTTAACACTTGCACTTCCACTGTTACAAGACAACAGTCCCTGCCTTCTACATTTTTATTTCAGCCACCACAATTAATGGCACAGAGTACTACACTTCTGAAGTCAGATCACTTTGCTTCAATGGGATTCTAGTAACTGGTTTTGTTAGACAATATTATAGTTCTCTTACACTCCTGTGTAGCAGAACAAATTTTTTAAAAACCCATAAGCATATCTATAGATGCTACACGTGTACAACACTATAAAGAGTAAGACAGCACCATATGCAGGTGAACTTAAATAAAAAGCTAAAAAAAAGTCTGCAAAACATTAGGTTTTAACTTAAATTCAAAGAGTCTGAAAATAAACACTTTTCAGGTGTAAATTGCTGTGTCTTAATGCACTAAGTACATTGCAAATAGCTTTATACATTCCCCTGCAAACCTAACTCAGGCTGGTCTTCAAATGTAAACATCCCCATTGTGTTATCCAGATCGAGGTAATACAAAAACCTAAAGTAAACCTCTCCTCTCCTCCTACTGGCATGATGGGTGAACATACAATCTGTATTACTGAACACTTCACTTTCTGTAACGGAAAACTGAAGCAAGAAATACAAATACAGGTTTTGGCATGGCCACCACATTATTTCAGCTCTATCAATTCCTGAGTTACAAAGAGAAAGAAAGAAAGACTGTCTATATTTACTCAAACACTTGCAGTAAGAGCAATGAGGTCTTGGAAATCCAACTAAACTTATAAACCCTAGGTTTTCTGTAATACCCTGAAGATGTTTGTCAAGTATGGGATTTTCCACTCAGCAAAGTCTCAATTTTCCTTCTGAGATTTATGATATATCTTTTTCCTATTTATTATTTACTTAAGAATGAATAATGCAGCATGAGTGAAGCAGATTACCATTTTATACACATTAATCCCTCTTCAAGGGAATAAGTCTGTGGAAGCACATGGGTGTCTCATGTATGACTACTTAACCATAGAATTCTAGCATTCTCATTTGATAGAATGGCATCACTACTGAAGTATATTTATCCTGTGAAATAGCAGCATTACACACTTTCAAAAAATCATGTTTATTTGAGGTTTTTTTACATGCAAACTGAAATACTAAAAAAAAATTATTCGATTACCAACACTGGGGAAAATACAATGGATGGAAGGTGAAAGGAAAAATACTTTTTTCTTCATGTATAACTTAAGAAAGGGATGGAATTGTTCTGGTTTTATTTATTATTGGGCACCTTTAGCAAAGCATTCAGCACAAAATACAATTCTTAAGAAACCGTTCTTATTTCAAAATGAACCCAAAACTCATTTCGTTCTTGCTGCCATTGACCTACCTTCTTTTACGTGCAATGCTGTCTTCAGCAAAATTTTTACCTAAAAACAGCTGGTCAATGACAGATCTGGAATACAAAAGGTTGCTGTGACACAAATGTTATTCAGAAGTTGAAGGGTACTTCAACATGAAAATTTCAACTTTGTTCCTTCCTCTCATGCAAATTTCGAGAAGAGAGAGGAAAGGGACACGTACAATACATTTATAGTCAGCCCAACCAAATAATAACGAAACACTTATGCAAGTTTTCAGGAAGAAAAGTAAAAGTTATAGAAGAAGAAATTAAGTTACACTTATCTGTAACCTTATCAAAGTATAAAGCTAGTGTCAATCATGCTCTGACAAAATACTGCCAGCTGCCAGCTACAGTTTGTAACCTTTGTACAAAGCAATTCACAGACAAGAAAGAAGGAGAACACCTTTCAGCATCTAGAAGAACTCTAACAATTGAGCATTTGACTGCAACACCGACAAAACACATTCAATAACTGTGCTATTCCAGTGATTCTATCAACTCAAAGATCCCTTTTTTCAAAAACAAGGTAAACAGAGCTTTAAGAAGAAATCAACATTATTCAAAATGCAATTGCCATTACATTCACTACGTAACTGAATCACAAGTATCTTGCTGAATGTCACTACCCTTTCAACTCTAAAGGTCATATGAAGCAAGGTTCTATTTTTGATTTACACACTTCTCATTAAGACAACTAACCAGAGTGCTGAGCACTGTATCCACCTCTGTTTCTTGAACAGTCCATGGACTGTTTGCAAAAGTTTGGAGTTAATTTAGCTACATAACTCTGGAAACTGCTGCAAATCCTGATGCCACTAAAGTAAAGAACAATCATTACAGTGCTTCTCTCTCCTTCTGCATTTGGGCAGTCCAGGCCAAGAGGAGAGGCTGCAGCAAATGTAGGGCAAAGCACTAACACAGTTCTAGACTGAGCAGAAAACACAGAAGAAACAGACAGTAACAGCATTCTCTCTGAGAAAACTTATCAATGGCAAGCACTTCATCACCACCAAAGCTCTGCACTGAGGGGACCACCGGGGAAAGAAGAGGGTTATGGAAAATAAAGCTACAGATAAAATCCCCTCTCCATGGTAGAGGCTTAAATTCCTAAAATATTACATACTCATTTGCTTGGCAACCATTTTTAATTCAACTGTGCTTATCCTACTCTACTACTTTAACCATGTTACACATGGCACTACAGATGGTGCTAAATGACTCCAGGTAATCAGAAGAATGCTCTTGAGAGATAACAACATATAAGATGCAATAAAATTAGATTTCTTTTTCTCATTATGTTCCAGTCCTATTTCTCACTGTGTTTAATACAAAACTAATTTCAGCTTTATAGCACAGTAACATTTTTGGAACCTAAGAATATGTGAATGAAGTCAGTCATGCAAAAACCAAGACTCCATTAGACTATTGCAAATAACCTGAGAGATGCATCCATTTAAGGGAAAATTTTAAGGAGTCTGGTAGGGAAACAGGAGGAATTTTCTCTGTTTATGCCTCCTATTACTCCAAAAATTAGGAATAGCTTTTATTCACAATACATAAAAATGCTACATTTATGAAATAATCCAATTTGCATATTTCCATATTTAATATGCATTCAGTCCATGAATCACCCTACTAGCCTTAATTCTTTCCATCAAATCTACAATTAGATTCTCATAAATTCAAAAGCATCATCTTAGGGGTCAAGGGACCTTAATTTTTTTCAAATTACACTAGTCCAGTTACTAGTTTAAAAAGTTTTCCACATTGTGAGTATAAAAGCTCTGGTTTCTAACCTTGGATGGCAGTTGGCAGTAACCATGATTATGGCCATCTGCAGCAATGGCAGTGACAGCAGCTGCAGCCAAAGCAAAGCAAGTCAGATACTTCAAATTATAACACATTTGTCCTTCCTCAGACATCATCCTTCACACCTGGCATTTGCTGCACAAAACTAGGGCACCTAAAGATTTGCCCACAATGTATTTGTTTCACATGACCTACAGGAACTCCAAACTTTAGATGCTAACAGTTACACATTTCTGACTTCCAATTTGAAAACCTGAGAATTATCACTTCTTCTTCCATTCAAAGCTGCTTCTTTAGTATGCACACTCCAGAGAACGAGCAGAAAAAACAGAAGAACAATTCCCAGTGTCACTTTTAGCACTAGCAAACAGGACCACCTCTGTATTTGTATGCTTTCTTTGGTAACTATTTTTCAACACAAAGAGCAAATATTACTTCTACCAATACATGTTAATACAAACAGCAACTATTACTCTTCCTGATGCGTGTTACTTTTCACTTCTGAGAAAAATAAAATAAGCATTTTGCATTCATACAACTGCTATTATTTGGGTTTGGTTTCAAGCAAGTATCACACAAGTTCTAGCATGACTTTAGGTTTTAGGACACCCTACTTTAGGAACTTGTTTGCAAAACACAGCCTGGCTCCTGCCTTTACAGGAACAAGCCTCTCACTGCACTGTCAGTCACCAAGAACAGCTTTTGCGTTCAGTTCCCCTTGCATAACTAAGCACTACACAAAGTAGTGGTTGGCAATAAGATTCTCAACACAAAGATGATAAAGTCTTCTAATCTCACTGCAGTTAGCAGAAGGCTAACTTTTGGGACAAATTGAGTGTTTCAACAAAACACAAAAGTTTGTCATTTTCCCAATAGATTTAAAAAAAAAAAGCTGTAGCTCCTCAGCCCCAGCCCAAGTCTACCAGAGGACTTCAGTGTTTACAAATTTTCTTCAGTGACAGGCACTGGGACAGGTCACAACCACAGCAAGACAAAAATCCCAAACAACACAGCTTCATATCTCACTGCCCAAGTTGTAGCAATACCATCCTTGCTAGAGCTTCAATCTATATAACTTCATTTCAGGTTTTAGATCATTGCTTTCTGAAGAGATTCAGTCACAGCTGTAACAGGTTAAAAACAGCTAAAAATATAACTGTATGGCAAATTACAAACCTTAAAAACTAGGCTTCCCACCTCCTTTTTTTCAATATTGGGCAACTACAGAATTAGCACAGCAATATCTTACTGATAAATTGGCTTTTCAGGAATATTGTTCTTATGGTATTCACAAAGTGATTAATAGACACCCACATTGTCTTAGAACACTAAAGTTTAGCTCATTTGACAGTTTCCCAATTTCTTGCTCTCATTTGACAATGTCACTTGTTACTTTCTTGATTTTAAACAGGTTTTTACTTTTTGCCATATTCTCCATTTCAGGAATTGGAAAACAAATACCTAAATGGCAACCTACACATAGCAAGCACCCCTCAAAGGATGTTTCATGACTTTAGCTAACAGCAGTGGAATCTTGCAGTATATCCTGATATGTACTGACAGATAATCGCATAATCACAGAATCACCCCACCAGTTTAAAACACAGGGAGATTAGAAAAGAAGGAAAAATCAGCCCTTTATAAGAAGGACAGCTTGTTACACCTTCAGAATGAGAACCCAGCTTCAGCCTTCCAGCTGCCTTACAACAGAATTTGCAGATGAAACAGAACCAATTCTGTGTAGACAAAGAAGAACAATGGGTGCTGCTGAAACTGCAATATTTCATTCCAGCCTGTAAAGTTTGTGTGGCTATTTATTGGAAAACTCACATTCTGAGTTACAACAAAGAGAACAAATGTTTTCCTTTCTAATGCAGAAGGAATTCAGACTTCACATAAAAACACAATGCAGCAAGTATAATGAGGCAGCCCTAGAGCCAGGTACTTAGACTCAGTACTCCTCGATTATCAAGAAGGAAGAATAGCTGGGCCAAGCAGTGGAAAGTCCAACACGACCATCCTCCTTTTCTAGGTTCCAACTCAACTTCCTTGATAAGCCTGACTGCATCCAGCAGAAAACACAGCTGGGAGGGGCCATAAACATGACCTAGCTCCAAACTCCCCACCTCGCACAGGGATGCCACGCACCAGATCAGGTTGCTCAGGGTCCCATCCAACCTGGCCTTGAACACTCCCAGCAGTGGGGTGCCCACAACCTCTCTGGGCAGCCTGTGCCAGTGCCTCACCACCCACTGAGTAAAGACATTCTTCTTGACGTGTAATCTAAACCTGCCTGCTTTTCAGTACTGTCTGTGCAGCAAGAGTGTGTGTGTTAGAAGATCTGTTGTTATGTGATCAAAGGCTGAACCCACACATCTCTGGAGCACAGTATCACAGTGTCTGAAAAAAAAGGGTAGAACTTCAGAGAAAATCCTTGAAGATTGCTTAAAACAGAAGACCCAAGGTAATCTTGCGGTATGAGCCACCGACTCTTCAGAGCAACTTCTCAATTTTCTTAACATCTTTTCCAGTACACATCTGACTGTATAAATACCTTACAGGGTCACAGTACCAGAACATGGAAACACCTTACAAAGATCACAGCTATGTCACACATAACTAATATTTCATAATTATAGTTGCCATCCATACATTTGATTATTCTGTTTTCTTTGACACCACGGTTAATTTAACCTGAGAGAGTTGGCATGCATGCTCATAATAAACAATAATTCCTCTTGATGAAACTATTAACCCTCCTAAACAAAGGTATCTTTGCATTCAAAATTCTGGATATTAAGACTGAGGTTCAGGCACCTTTTAATATAGAAATTTGTGCATATAATTACTGCAATTGAGAAATCCTTTACTCTGCATTAATCCCATTGTTATAACGATCAATACCTGCTTTAAGAATCCATATATGCATTCAAGCATTCTTTTCAATTTGCACAATAAGGCCACAAGCAAACAAACCCATTTCGAAGTATTCTTGGTGAACAAGACTCCTTAAGAGTTGAGAAACAGAATTCTAACTACAACTCTAGCCTCATATATGTAAGCAATAGAGCTATAGGAAATATTAAAGCTGACTCTTAGAAGTTGAACATTCAACTGGAAATTTACTATAAATGAGCATTTAAAGCTGTTCACCTCCTTCCCCATACACCTACTTTAACAGAAATTACAGCATCAAGATCACTCAGTGCTACAGAACTCAAATACACTACCAGCCCCCAGAAGACACACTGTAAGTGTATTTCAAAGCTAAAGAGCTATTCTGCGTAGTAGGTGTCACGCATGGTGCAAAATGGTAACTAAATCTGTGTCTGACCAGTCCCATTGTTAGTAATATGCAGCATGACTACACTGAAATGCACAGAAATATCCTGTTCAGGATGATACTGGAATTCAGCTACAAGTGCAGGAATGACGCATGAAACACTCATTAAACCCCCCATGTCAGCAATAGCTACAGGATAGTGGTCACACTACAGAGCAAATGAAAACACAGACACTAAACAATATGAGACAGAGATGGCACAAGTCAAAAGCTACTGAAATAACTCTCCCTCCTCTGCCACCACATGTAAGTTAAGCTTAAATTTCTGGCACTCTTGTGTACTTGAAAGTGGGTTTTTCCATAGAGATTAACAAAGAATCACCAAACTAAAAAACCACCAAATGGTTTGGGTGGGAAAGGACTTTAAAGATCATCTAGTTCCATCCCCTCTGCCATGGGCAGGGACACCTTCCACTAGATCAGGCTGCTCAAAGCCCCATCCAACCTGACCTTGAACACTTCCAGGGGTGAGGCATCCAGAACTTCTCTGGGCAATTTGTTAACCTGTGAGTGGCCCATCCATCAAATCCACGCCTCTCCAGTTTATAGACAAGGATATTGTGCCAAATGCTTTGCACAAGTCCAGAGAGATGACATCAGTTGTTCTTCCCTCATCCACCAGTGCTGCAACCCCATCACTGAAGGCAACCAAATTTGTCAGGCCCTTTGATTTGACCTTAGTGACACCAATCACCTCCTTATTTTCTATGTGCCTTGGCACAATTTGCAGGAGCATCTGTTCCATGATCCTGTAAGGCACAGAGGTGAAACTGAACAGCCTGGAATTTCCTGCGTTCTTCCTTTTCTCTCCCTCTTTTAACACTGAGAGTCATGTTTTCCCTTTTCCAGTCACTGGTAACTTCACCAGTCTGCCATAACTTTCCTAATAGGAGAGATGGTGACAAGATCGTGATATTTAGATAGTCAAGATTTGAATCCAGAAGCTTGGATTTAAAACAAATGGTTTATAATCAAGTTTTACAACAGCACAATTACAGTGATTAAAGTAAACTGCTCATGTATGATGTTATTTTATGACAATTTCTTTGGGCAGCTTGGTTGCTCCTCTAAACTTCTACTTCTATTCATATGTCTAGAATGAAAGAGATCCCAACTACTCCTTGCATACCTAATTAAAGAATCCCTACAGACACATCCATCTTTAAAGAACAACAACAAAGACATCAATACTAACCCAGCACTCAAATAAAATTTCAGGGTTCCCTCCCACCCCATTTCCACTTTGTATCCAATACTCCAGGTTTCTCAATTTGCACACACAAAACCCAGCTGAAGGAAAGCCTGAACTGACAAGTTTGCTTCTTACAGTCATCTACATCATCTGACAATGTGGAAATTATTTTCACCACATGCCTTTTTTTTTGGAGGAGGGGGCAGACAATATACTACTTTCCTCATGATCCAGTTGGAAACTGGGATATCACTTACCTGAAAAATGACAGAACCATCACGAAGCAAGAAACCAAGCAACTAAGCAACTCTGGTGATATTTCAGTCACTGGACAAAGCCCTTCACTTGAAAATAATGCACTTTCCAGGAAATGAAATCAGGATTTGGTACATTACAAAGAAATCTTTAGTAAAATCCTAACATGTAGGCAAGAAATCTACTGTCTTCCAGCTCCAAACCTTCCGTGTCATGTACGAGTGACTAGAAAACCTGATTCAAACATCTTAACCACAAGGTTTGACATTTGTTTCTTTCTGTGCCTTCTCCCCATACTCATTAATCTGGCATTTTTTGCTGTTTATGAGCCTGGTCTCTGCAGAAGAGGTGTTACAAGTGCTCCTTTAGAAGTCACTCACAGCACCCTCAATCCTGACAAACAGCAATTTGAATCTCCTGCTAAGGGGAGAAATCAGGGTGGTTTTCACTTCCCGCAGAGGTGAGACTTTACCAAACCAGCAAAACTCACAAAGAGCCATATACATTTCTCTTTAAAAGCAGTACACAGAAAGGGCACAAATCTTCAGCACCAGGTCTTAAATGAGTCATGGAATAAACATGTCCAAGGCAATGCTCCTGCCAATCAGCTGATCCACAGCAATTGCAGCACATGGTGGCATTCACAGATTCCCAGCCAGCTACAGATTCCAGTGAGTGCTCAGGACTCACTTCTGCAGCCAAGGCTAAAGGCAGCAGGTGCCAGGTCATGGAAGAAGAGGTAAGGGGACACAGAAAGGACAAAGCAGTGTCCTGGTGAGAGGTTAAGCAGTGGATAATCTAGTGTGGCACAAAATTGGGACCTTAATTTTAAGGTAGAAATGGGCAAGGAAACATGACAATAATTTCCTTATAAGCATTTACTGATTTATATAAAGATGGGAAACCACTGGTACAGTTTCTCATCCTGAGAATTCTTTTCACTGCACTTTACTGTTCAGCTGAGCACCAGTGCCACCCTGTTTAAAACAAGGATATTTGAAGTGTTAAAGGCATCACAGCTTTAGAAGGTCTCCCTAAGCTATAGATTACAAATTGGACACAGAATCTTTTGCAATTCCAATTGAAATATCCATTCCCAGTATCTCACGTGTTCTCCCATTCTATAACAGCAGCAATATATTAAAAACACACATCTCCCCACTTCATGTTTGATGGTTCAAAATACATTCTAAAAAATGCAATCACAGTTACTGAGTTTTATACTCTACATCAGATACCTAAAAGCCAGGCATTAGGGCACCTAAATTACATACTGGAACCAAATCCTTCAGCATAAGTAAGCTCCCATTATACAGGGAGAAAAAAAAAAAGCTTGCAAGGTCCTTTCAATCAAGTTCACAACCACAACTAGAGACAAATCACATGCTTTGTTTCAACAAAAGAATTAGCAGGAGACAGATGCTGACTGGACTAATCGTTTCCATTTGTTTATTTAACTGTCATGCACCATTCACAACATTGGTCATTTGGTTCTTACCCTTCCCTCAATGGCATTGTTTTAAGGCTCATCAGCAATTCTACTTCTGTACCACTGACCATATTTTGTAACAGAAGTCTATGATTCCACATAAAAAACCTTTTGGGTTTGGTTTGATGGGCAGGGGGGTGGGGAAAGTGTGGTGTTTTTCAGGTTGGTTTGGGGGTTTTTTTGGAGGGAGGGAGATTGTGGTTTTGGTTTTTTTGTGGGTTTTTTTTGTGGTAGTGGTTTTTGGTTGGTTTTCTTAAGCACTGATTGATTCCAAGGTCCACCTGGATCATTAACCCACAAAAAACAATTGTCCTTAGGAACACTGTTTCAACCCCAAGAAGTGCAAACAGCACAACTTAGAAGCTTCTCTAATAACAGACTATTAAAACATATGGAATTTTTTTCCCAGATATATGTAGAACACAAAAACATCAACAAAACTATTCATATGCAGGCCACAGTAAAGAGACTTGCAGCTCAAACTCATGGAACATTTACAGGAGGCAACAGAGCACATCCTATTCCCACTAGCAAGTCTCATTTAAATATCTTCTCAAGGCAACTATTAACAAGAAAATCACGCCTGGGCTGCTCCCAGCTCCCCATTTACTACTAGGGGAACCCAGTGCAACAGAAGGCATTAGATTTTTCTTCTCCACAAATTAGTTTCTATTTAGAAACTACTTATGCCTATTTGTGAAGCTCTGTACTCTAAAGCACTGTGGCAACACAAGCTCTTCACAAATTATTCCAGGCTCTTGGTGTCAGCACAAAGCCTCCAGTGGCTCAGGGAAAGGAACTATTGCAACCCCTGCAGTATCATCACTTGGTGAGTTTGATTACAGCAGTTGTGCAAGGATGCATCTCGATTGCTATCTGCCCTACGCACAGAGAGCTGTATGCTGGATACTGCGGTCTCCACTGGCCACTGCAGAGCATGCACAAAGCAGGTGGCAATAGTATCCTCTTTTACCATATTCATGAAGCCCTCAGACTCCTGGCAAATGGCCAAAGCTCACAGACAAAGCCTGAGGGCTTCCCAGAGTCAAACAAAAATGGCCAAACTAGCTTTTGGAAGGGCAGTAACGTGATCTAGCCTGATATCAACTCCACCAGAAAAATCCAGAATTAGTTAAAGCAGAAACATAATCTAAATTAGGACATTAGTAATTAGGTCAAGCTAATACCAAAAACCATTATGCAAAACGTTGCAAAGAGGCCAGCAAGGCCTCCAGGGGCTGGGGAAGACACTTGAACAGCAGAAAGTTAGCTAACTGTAATTAGTGATTATGAACAAAAAGTTTCTGCCAGATTGACCCATTTAAAATAAATAGAAGTTCTTTAAAAAGATATGCATAAATTTAATGCAGGCAAGACTGAATTTGAAAGAATAGATTTTTAAAGAAGACAGAAAAAGACAGAAACACCAAAGGTAGCAAGAAGTTATTTCACATTCCAGTGACTAAATAGCAGAGCTTATTTCATCTGTGGAATGGATTAAAGCTTCTTCCTTAAGGCTCATAAAGAACTTGATGACTGCATGAAGACAGAAGCTATCAGTGCTTTAAGCTGCCAACTTATCTAGCAAAAAATAAAAGCTCAGAGCAACGCATCAAGCGAGAGAAAGCTCAGAATGAGCACAGGTTCACCAAGACGTGGTAAAGCAAATACACGGATAGTGAATGAAACCACAGACAAAGCTCTTTTTAATCTTTCATCAGACTTCAATCCATAACACGTGCCAAAAAAAGTATCAGGTTGATGATTTTCAGAAGACTGCGACTTCTCAGCAAACTTCAGCATTTGAATGTACACCTGACTAGCCACTGAGTACTGAACACTGTACAAACCAACACTACCTCAAAAAAGAATTGAGCAAATACTTCATCTTTGATTTTCCTCAACCTCCAATGCTCAGCTAATACAGCAACTTCAAAAGCCTTCTCTTCACTCACACTCATCTTCAAAGAGATTTTTGGAGGAGCAAACCAAAGCATGCTAATTCAACATGCATTTATAAATATCCATTTTTGTATCACTCTGCAACATCCAGCCTTTGTGGCAACCTTGACATGCCATCCACCTGCTTCCCTGATGCTATTTTGACTAATTTCAATCTATTCCCTAATCCGCAGATGCTTTTCCTGAGCCAGTCCATATGGCCCCTAGGTTCCTGGGCTCTCTGCACGCCTGGGTAAGTCCCACGGTCCATCCAGCCCAGGACCGTCTGGCAGAAGCAGCAAAAAACACTACCCAAAGACAGCAAAACAACTGCAATGGAAACCTGACTCCCTCTCCTCTGTTACCAGACACCACCTAAAAAAATCTGCCATTGAACTGATGTGTTGCCCTCTAAAGGGGAGTTCTAAGCCACGCTATGAACACATTTTGACTAGGCTTCCCTTGTAAAACAAACTGCTAATTAAAAATTGTCTAACAAATACTGCATTATTAAGACAAGATATACAAAAAAGCTTTGCTTTTTTGGCTTTATGTTTGTACAGAGTCTATTAATGTCAGTACAGGATGCCAACACTGCTGGAAAATACAAAGCATGTTCCAGGCTTTCACAGACACTTGAAATCTCAGGTTGGACACAAGAAGCTATAAAAGTCTGGCAACTTAATGGAAGAGTAAGCAAAACTGAACACTTTCCTATGCAGTCTAAATTTCATCCTCAATATTTTGTTGTCCTACATTGTGTTACAAATTGCAGTTATAGAAGGGAGTTGATACTACAGCCAAAGTACAAACCAGCTTCTCTCCAGAGCCTAGACAATTTTCTTCTAAGTTGTTGCATGCCTAATTAAAGACTGCCATTACCACCTCACTACATTCCACACCTTTCTCAGCCAACCACAAAATTTCCCTCAGCTCCTACACATACTACATAGGGTAATATTTCCACTAACTACGAAGTAATGTCCAAGTTGCATCAACACCAGAAAAAAACCCAATATGCATCACTTCAATAAGTAAAAACCATGCATGACCTCTAAGACAGCTGACTATTCAATTTACTATGATTTTTTAAAAAAATCCCTACAAGCCTGACCCAGCCAAAGCCCTAGACTTACCTTATCATCTGTACTGTAAGTGGACAGAAGTGACTGAACTAGGATAACTAGCCAGAGGTGTATTTACTGGGAAGCTACTAAAGAAGACTGCATTTATTAAGAAATACACAATATTCAGTGATATTCTAGGAGCTACTTGGTTACTCTCACTTGTCATCAGCATTGATAAGTTTATGTAGAATATAAAGTCTCTAAAAACATACAGTAATGTAATGAAAGGAATGCATTGTTATAAAGACATTTATGGTGGATTTTTACTACTGCAATACATTTAATTCTATCAGAATTAGCTTTGGGAGGTTTCTACAACACGATACATGCGAAGTGAGTCTGTGACAAGAGACAAGAAAAGGAGAATTCAGACTTCATAAAAACAGTTAAGATACAGAATTCTAGTTGTGTTAGTGTGCCAAAAACATCCAAATTAGAAACCTGATGTATCAGCAGGAAAACAATCTGTAAGAATTTTTTAAAGTTAGTTTGATTTTTTGTTTGTGGTTTTAGTTAGTCCGGCAGATGTGAAAGAGCTGACAAATTAAATTTAAAAAGCAATTTTAGCCTCTGCTCTTCAGATCCCATTATTTTTCCTCTAAAGGTGGTAAAAACTTGTGTTTCTTTCTCATTTGCACTTTGTCACTCTTAGTGAGGATCTCATAATCCATGAACAGAATCAGAAGCAGCAGCACATTCTCTTCACCACAGAGAATTCGGGGAAAAAAAAAAAAGTCTGCAACACAGTCTGGGGGGAAAAAAAAAAATCAAGTAATGATCTATACTATAATCAATAAAACAATTTGAAGCCCTAAAGCTTTTTTAACCAAAACTGGCTTAGAGCTATTTTAAGTTAGTAACAGATCCCACTGTAAGTAATTTATTTTTCCATTCTATCACCTTCTCCAACCAGGAGGGTTTTTTACTTTGATAAACTAAGCATGGCAAATATGAGGGCAAATACAAGGTAATGAACAGGTATTCATCTGATTTGTATACAAAGGAAATTCAAGGAGTTACTGCTTCCTGAAGTCAATTAAAAATAAAATTCACAATGCATGAGAAATATATATCCATAGTTCAGCTTAATCTGCCTAAAAAAGTAACAGAACAGATTAATATTCGAACAAGAACATGCTTCCAAAGTTTTCCACAGAATAATCAGTTCCTTGAAAGTCTCTATTTGCCTCGTTATTTTTAAGAGGTGCTGAAATACACAAAGACATACTCAACGTGGGCTAGGAAGCTGTGTTCATTTGGAAAACTGACCAAAACAAAGCAGATCGATTTGTATGTTTCTAGGAGTAGAATTTCCAAAGAAAACAAAATGAGACTAGTAGAGTTTTTATGGTGGAAGTGAACTCACTAAGCAGTTTGTTACACTGCTGGACAGAGAAAATGTCAGAGATGGCTCTCCAAAATCCAACACTGCTGAAGTGAACAACTTATTTCTTGAGTAATCAGAACTACAGAGGCTTAAATTTCTTTAGTAAGCAGCAGATCAATTACCATACACTTTAGATTTTTGACCTCCTGAGTCTTTCACATACAGAATGTGACCATCTCTTAAAGATGAGATACATCAAGACAGCACTTTGGTCTTCTCTTGATAACCTCCTTATGTGCAGCAAATTGGAAGGGCATAACTAAGAGCAACATGTTTTCTCAAGAAATTCAAATTAGGGCACCTAACGTCCCTGTTTAAAAAACAATCTCTTCACAATTGAGGGTGGTTAAGCCATAAAGAATAAATATGCTAATCCACCTTTCCACCCAGATTTGCCCAGCCCTCCTTCCACTCTGGTCCAAAGATGCCTCAAATTAGTGACCAAATAAAACCCCAGATAGTGCAGGTGTCCTCTTTCCAAACCATGAGAAGCAGGCTAGCAGATCTCTGCTCCCACCCCTGTGACTGCAGCTGTGAGTCACCATATAGAATGAAACCAAACATTCCGTGTGGTGGAGGAGGGGATACTGGGCTTAACCCCATCAGGCAACAGCAGATCAGGGCGTGATCGTCATACCCCCAGCTCAACCTGCACACACCTCAGGACACACGCTCCCAGAGCCATTGGGAAACAAACTACCAGAAAAGCCAGAGCTAAGAGTCACCTTTTCAGATAAAAGTTACAGATTTTCTGTACATCCACACAGAGAAAACCAAGTACACCACTGCTAACCAGTACTTGACATGCCTTAAATTCTCATCAGCGTGATTTCAGAGGTATTAATTGACAAAATGGTCACAGGTAACAAACGAACAGAGGCAGAACTCTGTGACAGATAAATGAGCATTGCTTTGAAGGGAGACTTCATATCCCTCATATCCCAAAAAGCTACATTAAAAAGTCAGCTTCACGGTTTGTATTTTTTAAAAAAATTGAGAAAATAATGGCTTTCTGTAACAAAAACTATGAGTTTGTTGGCTGGTTTGATTTTTTCATGCATTTCAGTTTTAATAAAACCACTTAACCTGAAGACATCTTCTTCCAAAATACCTGAGTTGCCAGCTAGCTGTTTCCCAGGGACTCAGAGAAATCAAGGGGCCTACTGGTTCTGCTATTGTTTCAAAATTTGGATTTTGTTCTCACATATCTAGGCAAAGCATCCTTACTACCAAACTGTTGGTTGTGTCATGAAACCCATCAGCTGATAAAACAATGTGCTGCACAAGCATGACCATTAACCTCCCACATGTAGGCAGTGTGTTGAAACAGTTGAGGAATCTTCTCAGAGAGGTCAGGGTTGCTGTTTCACTTGCAGAAAAAGTGAGAACGCAGTTTCAAAAATTTCCAATGCTAGAAACTCTCCCCTGTCGATCTGGGAAATTAAGATCCAGGAAAATGCAGTCCACAGGTCAAATTCTCCAGACCTCTTAAATCAAGGGTACTCTAAATGACACTTTAGTTTTTGCTCCTCTTTTATCCAAAATGGAGCAGAACAGGAATCAAGGAGCTTTTGCATTTTTAGTTATTCTGCTGAACCTCTTTCCACTGCTGCCACAAAATACACCTCCAGCATGCCACTCAAAAGACTAAGCTAGAAACAAAGTAAAAGACGTTCATGAACAATTTCCCCTCACACAAGTGTCCTAAATTTTAAATTATTCACTAGAATTTCCTTTTCAACCTCTTGTCCATATATGTGGCACTGGGTTTAGTCCAGGACATTGTCAAGTGGCCTCCAAGTAATTTAAATCACTTCCTCATACTTGAGGTATCCACGAAACCTCTGATCTGCACTTTATTGTTGTCACTACTACCATTCCCCTGCATTGAGATTTTCATCCAAACAATCTAAAGCACTGTTAATGCAAAAATATTCCAAAATAAATATGTATCATAACCCAAGAGGATAACACCAAAAAACATAAAACAGACACTGCACATAAATACTTTGTGACCACTGAAACTTACATGTAGCAAAGAATACTAATAACAAAATAACTGAAATGCAAACAGCATTAAAAAACCAGTATGACTTCTGCCTCAACTTTCCTTGTTACTGAGTTTTATATTATTAAATGCTCTCACTTCCTGGTTTGTCAGAAACCACATCGTTTTAGAGTCAGAGCTGCTCACTCAAAGCAAGAAGGAGGGACAATAATTGCTTTTAGACCTCTGGTAATAGCAGAGTATCTTTGTAAACTTGAGAGTTTTTCTCCTAATATTTGATCTCCTGCATCAAGGAAACATTATTAAGTAGTCTAATTGCTTTCAATTATGCAATTTAAAGCAACTGGCCCAAAAAGTCCAATGGTATATTCAATTCGTAGCTTCAACATGGAAAAGTTGTATCCTCAATGTTTAGTGAGATATGTTATGAAATATTAGATAGAGTCACACAGCACTCAAAAAATAGCAGCTAAGTCCCTAATTCCTTAATTAGAAAAAGGACACTGAAACCATATTCTACTCTTCCCAAAAAGCAGACCATGTAAAACATGTTTGAATGAACTATTCCCTGACACTCTCACCCCCTGCACACAGAACATGAAAGTTCTACCTACTTCTAAAGCCAACAGGAAGCAAGAAGGGATGCAAACATCTTTGAAAAACCGCTTTGACTTAAAACAGTGTGTGTGTTTTGATGACAGTTTGAGTTACTAAATTAACATTTAACTTTCTTGTTGAGTACACCTGTTAAATGTTTAAACATAACAATACGCTTCTCATTTCTAAATAAAGCAACAATTTCTCTGAGGAAAACAAAGGAGGAGGATGCTTACAGCTGATTGAAGTATAAGTGTGTCTATAAACAGGCTCATATGCTGTTTTTCCAGCTTTTGTGGTAAGTAAAAGGAACACGGTTGAAATCCAGCATGGTGAAAGTGTAAACATGTAAAAAAATATTAACAGAAAAATAGCATCAAAAAACCTGCAGGTTCTTCTGCACACACGTGCTGTCTTTTCCCCTCATTCAGGCAATCAACTTACCAGGTTAAACACAGTGTCGACTATGTCTCTGTTGGACACTTCACCAACTTCCACCAGTCCTGTCAGCACAGCAAATTTCATCTTGATGCCTCGGATGGGGACTCCCGGATTCAAAGGCTGCAGCACACTTCCCCCTTCAACAACATTTCCTTCTTTTACCGCTCCTCCTCCTCCATCATCACCTATTGGCTGAACAACTTGTTTGCCTTCACTCGCCATGGCCAGTTCACCGCAGGCTACGGCTTCCAGCGCCAGCTCCACACGCTAGCCGCTCCGGGAAGACCTGGTCAGCCGGGAAGGTGAGTGGCGGCCTTCTGCTTCCTTCCCTTGGGCTCCGGCTCCCGAGGAAAGCGACGTCCGGCGGGGGAGGGTGTCAACCGGGCGGGAAGGACGCGCCCTCGGAATCGCGGCTCTCTTCTCGGCAGGAGGCGTCTGTCACAGCGCTGCCTTCGGGCAGGTATTCGCAGCCCTGAAGGACAAGCTGAGGTGTGTTTCAGCCCGCGCTCCGTAAGGCGCTGCCCACAGTCCGCACGTCCCGGCCCCTGCCCGCTCCCGGAGGGAGCAGCCCCGGGAGCGCTCACGCCTCTCCCCGCGGAAGTGCTCCCGGACCCGCCGTGCTCCGAGCCACCACCTCAAGGGTTTAATCTGGTTTTATCTCTTTTTTCACCTAGAGGGAACACGCTCCTCCTTCCCGCCCAGCTGCTGCCCGCCGCGGCCCCGGCTCCGCTGGGGCACGGCCGCGGGCAGGTGCAGCACCCCGCCAAGTTCGTACTCACCGCGGGCTGAGGAGGGGGCGCGGGCTGCCCGACGCGCGGCTCCGGGACCGAGAGGCGGCTGCGCTGCGCCGGCCGCCGCTCCGCCCGCCCAAAGGCGCCCCAAGTTCTGACTACTACTGCTGCCGCTGCCGCCGCCGCCGCCGCCGCCGCCGCCGCCGCCTCACAGCGCTGTCCTGGTCAGCCCCATCTCCTTCCCTTCCTACCGGCGCTGCCGCTCGCTGCCGCCATGACAGCACAGAGCCCCCGGAGCGCCTGCGCGGGCCGGGTGCGGGCGGGGCCGCGGGGCGGGAGCCGCGAGCTGCGCACGCCCAGGTGAGCGCAGGTGAGCGAGAGCCGCGCCCGCCCTCCCCCTCGTCCCCAGGGGCGGTGCTCATCTGTGGGGATGCAGCGCCCGCGTGGGCCCGGCAGGTCTTAAGGCTGTGCGCAATAACTTGTCCCAGACTATTGCAGTGTTCACAGAATTGATAGGGAAGGGGCCTCTGGAGATCATCTGATCCATTCCCCCTGCCAAGGCAGGGTCACCTGGAGCGGGTGGCACGTCAGAGTGGGTTTGGAATGTCTCCAGAGAGGGAGACTCCTCCCTGGGCAGCCTGTTCCAGTGCTCTGCCACCCTCAGTATAAAGTTCTAACTCATGCTGACATGGAACTTACTGTGTTTTAGCTTATGGCCATTACTCCTGTTCCCGTCTCTGGGCACTTCTGAAAAGAGTCTGGCACCATCCTCTGGGCACCCACCTCTGTGCTATTTATGTGCATTAATGAGATCCCCTCCAATCTTCTCCAGACTGAAGAAGTCTGGCTCCCACAGTCTCTGTGTAAGAGAGCTGCTCCAGACCCCGCACCATCTTTGTGTCCCTTCGAGGGACCCCCTCCAGTAGCTCCTTATCTGTCTTGTCCTAAGGAGCCCAGAACCGGACACAGCCCTCCAGATGGGGCCTCACTAGAGCTGAGTTTTGGACCTGTTCAATAACTGAAGTTCCTGAAGCAATTTTCTTTTTCTTTTGGGAGGGGTGGTTTTGGAGACGGAGTTTTTTGGGTTTGATTTTTTGGTTTTTGTTGGGTTTTGTTTCTTTCTTTGTTTGTTTGCTTTTGGGTTTTTTTAACACTCAAAGAAACCCTATGCGAACAGCAGGCCCCCAGCCGAGCGCTCCGCGTTCGTGGACTCTCCCCGGAGGAAAACCACAGCTGTGCGGAAGAAGAGGATGTTTGGATGGTCCAGCTCCTGCCACCGCCAGAACGATCCCAGGGAGTCGGGTGAATCGCTTCTACCACCCAAACCTCCAGCATGGGGGGCGTGCGGTCGTTGTTCCTCCTCCTCCTCCTCCTCCTCCTCCTCCTCCCTTGCTGCTCCCTGGAGAGCGCAGGGGGCGCGAATGTGGGTCATGAGACACCACCAGACGTGATGAGCTGAGGAAAAAAGGGAGCAGAATGAGGGAAGGAAAAAAACTCGCTCTCTTCCTTCAGATGAAAAGCCTGTGAAGGCAGCGCCGGTTGTTTCAGTTTCTCATAGCCGCTGTCACAGCCGTTCCCCAGCCCCAAAAAGTCTCCCCGAAGGGGCGGCAGTGCCAAACCCGGTACCTCAAAGCCCCCGCCGAGCCTCGGGGTGGGTGGCGGAACTTCCACGTACAACTGGGGTAAAGCACGAGAGCTGCTGCCCTTTTTGTGCTCTATCCTAGGATGACGTGAGCTACAAATAGGCACCAGTCCTATCCTGTCTCTTTTGTTTGACCTTTTACATTAATTTATTTGATATTAATCTGAGTATCTGTTAATAAAGAAGTGGGAGGGTCTACTCCTCCGAACTCTTCCTTCAAGGAGCCTTCAACTGCACATTTTTAAAGAGACTGCCTGTGTTAATAAGGATTAGACACACTCCTAAAGGCTGTAGGCTCTTGTATCAGCTGTTTAATACACAGACAAATGTTTGAGGTTTATTAATGAAGTATCACAGCCAACATGGCAGCATCGAAGATTTCCAAAGGAAGGATCATCTCAGGAATGAGAACATAACTTGCAGACAGACAGATATAGAAAATGAATATAAGCACACATACCTTTTAACCCTTCATGTCCTCTCTGATATAAAGAGCTGTCATTTATGTAATTCTATGGAGGGGAAGGGAATGACTCTTTAAATTGGTGAAAATTTCTGTTTTGAAATCTAGCATTAAAGAATTTCCAAGGAGGACATCTGGCATTTGTATGGGAAATAAAAATTTCTCCTTACACTTGATACTGCACCATGTTTGGGATGGAACCATTTGGATGTATCCCTCCCTGTGTATACACAGACAAAAAAAAAAGGTAGAAGCAAACTCAAATGACAGTTTGTGGTGTTCTGTTTTCGAGTTTTTTGATTGTTCTATTTTATTAAGGCATTTCTATGTTAATTAGTTATAAAATGGTTTGCCCCTGTGTACCCCCTGCCCTTCCCAGAGTGGATCCTTCCCCGAGTCCCTTTGTCCAAGTTTTCCCACCATTTCACCTGCCTGTCAGACATGTCAATCTTCCCTCTGTCTTTGTCTGTCACCTCAGCCCTGCCCTGATTCTTCAGGAACTTTCTGTGTCAATCACCAGAGCTTTCACAAGTGATTCATCCATTAGACTCTCTTTCCAACCCTAAGTTCTCCCATTTGCCCTTTGCCACCTCTCATCCCTCCCCTGAAATACCCCTATTGGTCACCTTAGGTTCTATCCCCCAGGTAATTGCCCCCTTTATAACTCCCGTCTCGGGCTTAGCTCGAGGTCACTCGCTGCTGCCTCTTTGGAGGAAAGGAAGAATAAAATCTTCTGAACATTACAGCTGGGACTGACCCTTCCTTTGCTCTTGTCTCTGACTGCATGCAAACAGAAGCGCTGCATCAGTAAGCCAAACCATGCACCTGCTGTTTCTCTCTGCCACGTACTGGCGAGTCTCTGACCCCAGCGCACTGGCGCCCGCGCTCAGCAGCTGACCAGGAATGCCGCGTGGGCACGTGAGCGGGCGAGAGAAACGCAACAACAGTTCCGGAAAATGCTCTTCTGAAGTGATCTCCAATGTTCTTTATAAGCATACCAAATATGATTGCAATTATTTAATATTAATTATCATACTAACTGTATTATTATTATTAATATTATTATCAACATAATATAAAATTTTAACTTACCTTTGGTCTGATTTGAGAATGCCATACTCAGTATGTGGAGGTATCAAATTTCCCATGGTTTTGGGGTAAAAAGTACAAGGCACTCAAGACAAGACACATTCCATTATACCTGTTCCTTTCCCTTCCTAGGTAGTTTTCTTACTTTGTTACTTTTATCTATAGAGTGCATGTCAAGACTAGACTATTTCATAGCTGCTCTCCTGTTTGAATTTCCAAGTCCTAAGAGAACATTAAGCTCCTTTTTTTCCTTTCTTTTCTCATTTTCCTTGGTTACCGATATATATACATTATTAGGGAGGGATGGTAGTCTCTAATTTGAGCAGCAAACATCAGCAGTTTCTTCCTCAGAATGAGAAATGTTTAGAACTGTAATGTTGACACAGTCAGTCTTTGTGAAGCTACAGTGATCTTGTGTGGCTACACATACGCTGTATAATCTTGAAATTTTCATCTTAGTGTTTGCTGCTGCCAGCATTTCCCATGCATGCTTTGGATTCCTTACATCTACTGCTTAGTCTTCCCTGTCTTTCTGAGTCACCTGTAGTTTGCTGAGGTATTACCTTCCCTCTTGTAAAGAACATACAATTTTTATTTGAGCCTTTAAGCTGGCTAAATACACAAACATGTCAGTTTTATCTGCCTGCTTTCAAGTATTCCCTCTCTCCATGGTCAGCCTTTAAGGTTTCCATCAGGCTATTTGCCACCAGGTGAAAGCAGAAATGAAATAATATTTGGAATTTTTTATGCACCTAGTGAGTTGGAGTACGTGTTCTGTTTGTGGCCTCTCTTGTTAACCAAAGAGAATGTAACATTTGTTGTTAATAATTTTCTGCTTTCTTCCTTGTTTTAACATCTCACTGAAAAGAAAATAAATAAAATACAATAATTGAAAAAAATAAAATACAATAATTGAAAAAAATAAAATACAATAATTGAAAAAATTTAATGGATTTCAGACATTTTCATCTAAACTGCATACTCCAATAGCCAGCAAATCCAGCTTGCCAGGGAAAGCAGCATTGTCACATTGGATCCTGTCAGATCTTCCTGTATTTCCTTACAGATAAATAAATACTCCCTGACTGGCCTTGATTGTTAAAGGCAGTGGGCTATGTGCATTAGTCAAGGCCAGTAAAGTTCAGCAGACTGCCAGTTTAGAGTTCCATAGACAATTATTATAAATGATTTTTCAACCAGATAAAATCAGTGTTGAATTCTTCAGCTGACCTGTTGATCTCAGTTTGGGCTGAGTTTATTTTCAAACAACCATGCCATATGAATAGAAGCTTTATTCAAATCTTCTGAACCCTCTATTCATCACTGGTCATACCCTTTTGGGAATGCTGTGTCCAATTCTGGGCTCCTCAGTACAAATAAGCTCCGGAGGTGGTGAAGATCATCTGTAGGAAGAGAGCCTGAGGGAGCTGTGGGTGAGAAGCCCTGGGGATGTTTTCAACATGCATTAATAGCTGGTGGGGAAGTAAAGTACAGTAGCTGAGGAACAGACCCAATGCCAACTCCCTTGCATCTGCTGTAAGAGTAATTTTTGCCAGCTGGAATCATTACCTTTTAAATTGCTGCAGATAAATCTGAGCAGTGCTCAGGGACCAGATCTTTTAAGTAAAAGCTCCTATTTAGTTCATATAGGATAAGAAAGCAAGGGTCCACAATAACTCATATCTTTCTTCTGCTTTTTTAGTGCAGCTAAACTGTTGTTCAGTTTTTTGAGGGTCTGAGGGGGCCTCATGACACCTAGCAATGTCAGAAAAAGTTTTAAACTAAGTATATTTTAGCAACTAAATGCTCTGCCTTTAAGCAAAATGAGGGAAGAGAAGTAATACATTGTTTTATAACTTTTTACGACCAAATGCTTCTTAATCTTGAGCAATCAAGGAGAAGAAATGGCCACAGGTTGTGCCAGGGAGATTTAGATTGGATATTAGGATCAAAGGGTTATGCAGCATTGGAACATGCTGCCCAGGGAAGTGGTGGAGTCACCATCCCTGGAGATATTTAAATGATGTGTGAATGTGGCAGCTGGGGACATGGTTTAGGGGTGGGATTGGCAGTGCTGGGTTAATGGTTGGACTCTATGATTTAAGAGTGATTTTTCCAACGTAAATAATTCTATGATTCTCTGATTTAGAGCTTCTTTAAAAATCTTTGACTGGATCTTAAAATTCAAATTTAAAAGCTGCTTTTGAATACTGTTCACCTTAAATATGAGAGGTCCTCTCCTTTTCCAGAGAGACCATAGTACTTCAAGAGAGCAATGTCATCCTAAAACAAAGATCAGCCTTGCCTAAAGAGGAAGTTTGCTTTCTTTTTGATTAGGTGTGAAGGTTTTTGCAGTATGTGTTAGATGGCATTATTGCATTTTTAGATATACTTTGGTGCATTTTTATCATGTAGGATTTTACACTTTTATAATGTGCTTCTAAAAATGCATATGGTGATTTTTTTCTCATTTCTCTTTACAAGCGTAATCAGTATAACTTCATTTGTCTGCATCATGTGTTCATGATTGGTAGATTGCTGCTATCAGTGTTCTTAAAAGCACTGAATTAATAAATGAATGTCTAATAAGTCTCAGCTAGGTGGCATTGGAAAATGCACTACCATTCTCTAAGGAATTTATGCAGGTACTGAGCTGAAGAAGCTGCTTTACCTCATTTCTTTGGTTCTCTTAACCTAGAAGGAGTCTTCAAAATGCCATTGTAATTCCTTACACTATGCAGGTTATATCAGGAAATATCTCAGGAAGTTTTACCACAGCAAATTCTGAATAAATTTATGGAACACCTCATTGTGCACTACTTTTAATGAGCAGTCTTTACTTTTCCTTTTGATTCTGCACCCTCATTTTGTTAGCCTTTTTTTTCCACTCACACATCTGTACTAAAAGATGTGATCGTTGTTGTTGTTGTAGTCCTCTTACGAATCTTGCTTCTGGCTGCCATTAACGACGTTTGCTTTGTTTTCTGCTTTGGTGGTAAACCCTACACTGGTTTTGGGCAAAACAAAGGTGCCTGACATAAGCAAACAGAAGACATCACAAATCATGTTTCTTCACTTGGGCCCTGTTCACTGAAAGCCAAGTTAAAATTCATGAAGTCAGACATCTGTGCACTTGCAGAGTGTGCTGGAGGGAGGTGTCTTTGCAGGTGCTCACCTGCCTTGCTGTGCTGCACCCAAAGGATTCCGTGAGCCTGTGGAAGCAGCTGCTCCCAACCCTTCTCTCATCACATTCAGCTTGCACTGTGGTTGTTTTTCATGTACTGTTCAAACTCTCCAGCCAAGCCTGGTCCAAAAGAAGCATAAGATCCAGAAATAACTCCATATTAGAGTTTTGAGAGGGATTATGAGAGGTTTTCTGCATAAAACTCTAGTATGATCTCAGCAGATGTTTTGACATCCCCAACAAATTGCTTCTCACAGAGGCTGGATTAAGATCTGTGAAGTAAATGCAGTTATGGGCCTGTGCTACATCACAGCAAGGAATGAGTAACAAAAATTTGAATTATTACTATTATTATTATAAAAACAGCTCACAGTTGGTAGATATTGTGGTGCTTCAATCTTTCAGTTCTATTGTACAATTTGAACAATAAAGTTAGAGATGCTACTGTAATGGACACAGGAGCTATATAATCTCCCTCTGGCTTTTGGTACTTCTCTACATCACAACACTGAAGCAAAACCAGAAGAGAACAGACAAGCCGGAGGATTTTGGCAAAGTCATTGTTTCCCAGAGACCACATAGCAACTGGTGGCTGCATGAAAAGGGAAAAAAATAAGGAGGAGGGCATATCTCTGAAAATCTGTGCTGTATTTGGTTTTATTTTTTTAAATAGTTTATATACATTTTGGATGCTGTATAAATTTTGGGTCACCTGGAACCTTTCTATTATAGCTACTAATTCCTTATATTTTTCTGTCACACATATTATTTTGCTACCGCATTTTCTTTCCAATATAACTCCTCCTGAATTGATGCTTTTCTAGGATTCAGAGGGAGAAGGCTCTGTGGGAGGGAGGAAATTTAATAGGGTTTTGTGTAGGAGGATGAGCAGGGCAAGGAAGAGAAGGTGATCTTCATGTTTTAGAAGGAAGGAGAAGGACAATATCAGAATAATGAGGTGAAATAAATGGAGCATGTAACAGCAGAAAGTGAAAGGAATGGGGATTAAGAGCCTTTTTCAGAGAAACAAGAATCAATGGCAAGGAAACGCCCAGGGAGACAGTCCATACAAAGCAGTAATGAATCTGTTCCTGCTTTAGGAACTGAATGGAAACAGGAATAAAATATTTAGAAGATTGCAGTTTTACCACCCTGCAGTGTCTTATTAGAAGTCGTGCACCAAGGGACATTCTTTTACTTATCTACCTGAAGAGTCATAAAGTGATCAAGGATTGTCTGACTGGATTAGCTGTGGTATTTTGCATATTAAGGCACTCAAACTGACTATTTTGCAAAGCAGCCAGGTACTGTAAGACAGTAGCTTATTGTTAAGCATCAGGCACTGTGGAAGCCAGTATTTCCTGAAGATACAAATTTTTTACGTAATCCTTTCTGTATTACCCCCTATATCCTATCCCCATTAAATTTATGAAACCAGCAATTCACCACTGATCCGATTACTCCAGTTGGCACCAACTGAAAACAAAAAAAAATGTCCTTGCACCTCAAAATGCTGTGAACATCTAGCTAACTCAGGGGAAATACAAGATCTGAAGAAAATCTGCAAACTGGTAGCAGGGACCCTATATTAGGATATAGAATTAAGGTGAAATTACGAGATAGAATTAAGGAATTAATTGAGCAAAGTTGGATCTAAACAATGTCCATTGCATCATGTCCATCTTGATTTGGTAACACTTGACCAGATGTTAATACATTGATAAGAGGTGCTACTGATGTTACAGCGATTCCTCTGTGGAAGTACTGGCAGGGGACAAGAAGCCAGTCCCAGCTGTCACCTCAATGTGTGAAATTCATCTTCTTTATGTTGATTAGAGGTGAATTGCAAGATGAGTCGATTCAGTTGTGTGGTGACTTAAATATGATGTCAAGTGACCACCCCAAATGTCATTGGTAAAAGCAAGACCATTGTTATTTCTGCAGCTGCCAGCCACCTACTCACCTGCCTAGGGGATAAAGTGATCCATTTCTGTTAATGACAATCAGATGCCATTGTGAAAACTATTGATTTACATATGGCCAGATAAATGAAATTAAACTTGTGATATGTTATTGCACCTTCATAGAAAAGCCCCAGCAGTATCCTAGCACTTGAAAATATTGCAAGAATTCTGATCCAGACTATGATGCACTGCAGCCACATTATCCTGTCTAGAATCACCTTTCATTACTGCTATCTGCTGCAGAGTTTCACAAAGGTACTTAAGTATTGTTTCACTCTGGCTCTGGTACTACAATCCTGCTAAATATAAAAGGGCCCCAAAGATCCAGAGTCTTTTTAAAAACTAAATTCACAGGGAAAATTTCAGGAGAAAAGATTCCTGGGAGACTTCGGTTCTCTCACATTCATACACGGAAGGCTAGAGAGATACTCAATAGGATTGTTTTAATCAATGATCTGCATCAGATGAAGAAGCTGTACACTTCAGGTCAGTAAAAAATGCCAAAGGAGAAGGAAAATAGTAGAAGGCTAGCAATGCATATGATATTTTCTTAATTTTTTGTCTATTTAGGAATGGACTTCTTTTCATATGGGAAAAGAAGAGACATGGGAAAGTGCTGCAGAAAAAATTGCATGATTGTGATTTTTTAACAGCCAGGCAGGCACATAGCTTCCCAAATCATGGTACATGATGCCACTGGTGGCACACAGACCACTGCCAAGTGCTCTTCAAGAAAGAGCCAAGAACTGCTGCTGCCTCAGGGGCTTTCAATAGCAACATCAGGTCCTGCACATCCTCCCCTTCTGGCCTGCCCAGGGATCCCAGAGCACATCCTTCAGTTAGCACTTCTAGACACTTTGTAAATCTGAGTGAAGATGAACAGTCTAGGTTATCCCACATCCTACACTTTGATCATTCTGAGTGCCCCGGTAGATATTATTACTTTTTTTAAGTATACCTAATTTTGCATTGTAATAAATTTTAAAATTATTCTTAATTAATTCTGTTTTTTAAAAATCATGCCATTTTAAATTACTCTGCCAAATGCATCATTAAGGGTTTCCCTATACATTAAGAAGCTAGCTTTCTTCTGCACGTTTCCAGTTCTTTGTTATGTTCTTATGAGCTTGCAAATCTGTAAGCACTTTTCTCCATTTGCAGGCCAATGGGGGAGGTCAGGATGTTTATAAAGACCTGGAATTCCAAAAAATTCATTTTGTATTTTAGTTTTGATTACTACTACATAAGTGTTGTGACAACATCCATCCAGTTAAAAGTCCAGCTTCATTGGAAATTGGTTTTTTCCAGTGAAACACTGCTAATCAAAAACACATGAGCAATGCTTTCAGAAGTAAAACCAAAAAAAAAAAAGGTAAAATAGTCTCATAAAATAAAATAAAAAATAGAGAGTGAACAACTTTCTGTTCTAACATGGCCATCTGTCATTTATAAAGACATCACCCCATTAACCTGTCTAATCAACTCCATTCTTTTTTCAAAGTTGGTTAGGTAATTTTATGAGGAGACATAGATGTTCTCTTGATTAAATCTGTTGTAAAATGGCCTCCCTGGTGTTCTGCTTTGTGTGCATTTACACATATAAAGGTAATTACCAGTACATATCACTACTGTAAATTCCATGCTTGCCATATTACAGTACATGACATTTTCATTTCCTTCTGGTGAAAATGAAATCTGATATTTTCTGTTCAAGCAATAATGACCAATTAGAATTTGTTATTATTAATGTTTATCCAAAAGTACTCCAAGTCATGGGGTGGTTTCCTCCAAGGCAGCTGAATTTATAACGTGGAAAAAAGAGGGTTGACATGTTGCTATACCACCTTCAGCCATTCCATCTCAAGCCTGGTTATTCCTTCAACAAACAGGGAGATCCTTATGAAAAACCTACAATGTAAGAAAGAATATTACTGAGTTCAAGTTTAGAAATGAAAACCCTGAGATGAGCTCAGTTGGTCAGAGACTGGTGCTAATAATGCCAAGGTTTTGGGTTTGATCCCTGTATGGGACATTCACCTCAGAGTTGGACTCCATGATCCTTGTGGGAGCCTTCCAACTCAAAATATTCTGTGAAATCATTCTTTTCTTTCTGTGAAACTACTCTCCTTGCAGAAATTTCAGAAGTCTGTCTCTGACCTTTCCTCTCTGGCATTTTGCTTTTATCACAGGAAGCAGAGCTCAGCAGTCCTGCAGAGACAGTTGAGTTGGAGACAGCTGAGTTGCACCAGTCCTGGTGCAATGTGATCAAGTTACCTATGCCAGGATTGCTTCAGTGCCCTTGGGTGCCACCAGCAACTGAGAGAATTATTGGAAACTGACCCTCAGAAGAACTGCCCAAGGATGAATCCAAACTGCCCTGTGACTGCAAATCACAACAGGAAGGCTTCTCTAGCATGTAGTCAAAGTTTATGGAGATAGCTCAAATACCGCATATGTTTTAAATGCTTAACTGGTCACTTAGGGAAGTCCCAAATAGGTTGTATTTGACAAAATGCCAGTTTTTTCACTGCAAATTTCAGCATTTGGATTATTTTTTAAAATTGCCTATTTCTTTTGTTTAAAATAAAAGACACATCCTCAAATCCTGAGATATGTAGATTCACGCATATGGAGAACTTTCCAAAAAATCCTTCAATGGTGATGGAAAGCACCCTTAGTTTTAGAAGGGTTTGAGTCTGGGAATGAAAACTTTTTATATTTGAAATCTTGCCTCTAGAAACTTTCCTCTCTAGAGCTAACCTGAGAGATGGACAGGTTAGCTCTCACACAAACCCACAGTGAAGAGAGGAGGAAAACCAGCTCTATGCTCTAAGTAGAGAGAGAGGGTTAAAAAAGAGCAAGCAGTTGGAATCATGTTGGGGCATATCATAGAACAGAAAGCAGGTGATAACTTTTGGGGTGCTCCATGTGAAAGATGGAAGCAGATCTGCTCTACTCTCACTGAAATTCAGTGGAGGAAGCTGGCTGGGGAGTGTTACAACTCAAGGAATGGCCAGCACATCTCTTGACATATGTCAGGGTATTAGAAATTCAAAGGCAGCCTAAAAATATTCAGATATTAATTAAATACCCATAGCCCTGTGTCTAGCATAGAGACAGGAGAATGGAGAATCTGACTCACCACTTTTTCCTCTTTCCCAGTCATAAGCACCTGTGTCACAATCACAGATGTAATGTGGCAGCTGTTTCATCACCTTTTTCTCTCTCTGAAGGAAACTGACACTTGGAAAAACAAGGAGTAAGCTTATGTCACCTTTATGGTCTGAAAACAGCAGGATGTGATACCATGCAGCAGCTATTTTAAAAAATTTAAAAATCATGCAGTTTTGAATGATTTGTCCTTTACTGGCTTTTCCTTTAATAGTTTTTTTTTCTCAAAAGTGAAGGGAGATAGTATCAGAAGCAGAGAGTAGAAGTAGTAATGGCAGACTAAAAACTGAACTTCTGCTTGCTCTGGCAGCCAGCAGAGACGATGTCATGGGAAGTTGTGGCTGCCCCATCCCAGAAGTGTTCAAAGCCAGGCTGGATGGGGCTTCGAGCAACCTGGTTTAGTGGGAGGTGTCCCTGCACATGGCAGGTGGGTTGGAATGGGATGATCCTTAAGGGCCCTCCCAACCCAAATGATTCTGTGATTCTGTGGTTCATGGCTCTGAAGGGCAAAGGGCCAGAGAGACTGGTCAGTCTTGGATGCCAGCCTCCTGAAAGCACAGGGAACATCCACCCAGAACTGCAGGAAAATTGGTGTACACAGCAGGCAGCCAGACTGGTTGAACAGGAAACTCCTAATTCAGTTCAAATGTGAAAAGGAAGTGTGTGGGGCTGGAAGTGGGGATGGGCCGAGCAGTAGAAACAGAAGTTTTGTGGCTCTGCAGGGATGGAGCTGGGTGTTGCTGCTGCATGTTGCCAGACAGGGTGTGGAACCCACAATCATGTAAATTTTAAAAAAACTTGAATGCATAAAACCCTGAGCAACCTGACTGAACTTCCCAACCTAAATTACTCAATGATTCTATGCTCTTTACAGAAATCAGAGTTGAACAGGCCAGCCTAGACCACTTTCCTCAGGGCTCTGTCCATCTGAGTTTTTACTCTACAGAAAGGCTACTTGTCGTTTTAACTTAGTCATATGAAATGAACGTAACTTAATACTTACTGTTCCATTTCTGGCAGTCTTTCTTTTCAATTTGTGTGACATGTACGTAACAGTATATGCATTTCTTTCTTGAAGGGGATGTCAGTTTTCAAATCCGGATCTGCATTGTTATGAGGATTTAAAGATGGAATCAATTAACATCCTGATTTAATGTAGGGTAGAATTGGTTTTTTCTAAAGAAATACAGACTGAAGTCTAATTTTGTTGTTTCTTTCTATGTGCACAGGCAGTTTATAACGTGATATTTTGTAATGAGAGGTACTTCAAGTTCTTGTTATAAATTGTCTCATTTTGAATATTGGTGGTTATGAAAAAAAAGGAGATTTACAAATGTTTTCTGATAGCCAGTCACATCAGAAGAAAAAAATTCATGTGTTGTTAGCATGATGAAAAATAAAGAATACGAGAGTAGCAGGAATTTTCTACAACAATTGCTGCACTTTTTATACAACATTTTATATAAATGAATGGATCCAAAAATATTTGTAGTAGGGAAGTGAACTAGATGACTTCTTGATGGCACTTCCTGTAAAATATTTCCAGGATTTTTTTGTCAGGATATCCCATTATTACAGGCGTAAGCCCAGGGTTGAGAAATCTTTCTGCATATGCTCATGCATATTGAAATATGGTGAGGTCTCTTTAGTTAGATCATTGTATTCACCTGAAAAAGATCCAATAAAGAAGGCCTAAGTGCAGAAATAAAGGTTTACATGATCTGGTAGTGCAGCTGGACTGATTTTGATTTAAATGTCGTGGGTATTTTTTCCCCCTTTCATATTTTAAGTACACTTCCAGTACAATGGCAAGGGTATTTATCCATTTCAGAAGAATCACTCTTTTTCAACTTAAAATTTGTATCTTAAAAGGATACAGAAATAAAATAGGTGTCATCAGATGTTAGCATGTAACCTCACTGTTTAAATTTAATAAATATAGCAAATTGGAGTCTTGCTTAAAGAAAGATGCAAAAACTGAACAAAGGGTTTGGGATGCAGCTATAAAAAATAACCCAAAGTATCCACATGTTTTTAAAGGCTTGAATTCCAGCATTACAGGAATGTGAACATTGTTGGGGACTGGATATAGTACCATTCTAGTGATAAGCCTATTTGGTGCTTTTTGAAAAAGAATTTTCCACTAAAATCATGGCTGCCAGATTTCCTACATCCCTTGTTTTCCTCAAATATTTTGAAGGCTCCCATCATCTTAATATAAGCTGTAAAAAGGATGATTTGGCCCTGGGACCACATACACAGCAGTTCCTATGACACTTCAGACAGGTGGTAGTCTGAAAAGTACAATTTGAAAACTCTTATGTGAGCAAATAATCATGTTCTCCACTTACTAAATTAATTTAATGGGCCACATTGTAAAATTACACTGCAAGCCATTCCTGATCCTTGAGATGAAACATGCTACTCTTCAAATAATGCTGTACAGTGAAATACTTATTCCGTGAAAGGAAAAAAAAAATCACAGAAATATCTTAATTTAGCTGTGGTACCTGATCTTTCATATTTTTAACATATGGATCCAGTAAAAGTGGTGATTGGGTAAATAGACATTCAGACATATGTCATTTAGACAAAAGCTTTTAAAGTCTCATTTTCTTAATTTGAACTGGGTGCTGGATAAAATGCATGAAGAAAGTCAGATTTTTTTGCCAACTACAGCATAGTGGAAATCTTCTTGCATAATGGAGTGTTAACTAAGTCATGCTTTTGGAGAATGATTTAAAATGTGATTCCAGTACCAAGAGACTGTGAAAAAACCAGGGCACCATGATGTCCCAGTAATTTCAGCATAGGATATGCTGAGTTTGCAAGGAAAAAAAGGTGGGAATGTTTGGTTTGGGATTTTTTTCTCCTTCCTAATTTCCAGTTGCCCAAACCCCTCCTCTGGGATTTTTACACCTCATGCATGATTAAGTGGAATAAATTATCACCAGACTAAGTGGCATGATTGACTATAGCCCAGTTGGTGTGAGAGAAGGGGAGATTTTAAGCTGCACCATGGGCAATAACCAATAAAGAAAATTCTCAACCACCTCACTAGGGCTCTTTTACAAAATAATATAGGAGAATCAGAGCTTTCAGAATAGCATAATAATGAGCTGAAACAAGCTTGTGTAAAAAGATGCATGCTATCCCAGTTACAGGAAAACTCACTAGCAATTTAATGGATAAATTCCAGACTGTGCTATCAAACATCAGAAAAAAAACCACAGGGAATTGAGAAGCAGACAGATAAATAAAATTTTGATAATCAATCCTTTGCTTAGGATAGTAAGCAGGAAAAAGAAGAGAGAATACACAAAAATGCCCTAAAGCAGGTAAATCTGAACAATCAACAGAAGCATAACCTAAAAGAGCAGAGGATTATGAAGCACAGACATTATCTGCCCCCCCATCTTGTTTAATTTGCAGAAGTAAAAAATTAAGAGGCCGCTTATAACATCTGGGATCTATTCCCTACAGAGGCCACATTTAATTGTACTTACACTAACAGACCATTATTTTGTCTAAACAGCTTTCTGCTTTTTCAACCAGAGAACTCTTAGGACTGTGGCTCTACCTGTGCCCTCCAAAGCAGCAGCAGAAGGAAATGGATGGAGATTCTAGGGGAGAGGGCAGGAGTGGCCACTCCTGGGGAAGGGAGTAATACAAGAGATGAGAGGGCCTGGAAATTCCCTGTGCTCCCTCTTATTACGAATGCTGGGAAGTGATCCATGCTAGCAGTAGTTTTTTCTTCATAATTTATGTGCTATGCCATGATATTTTTCTACAGTGGGATCCAAACTATTCCAAGTATTTTCAATTAACGAGGACCCATAAAGGAAGAATTATATATCCATGCAAGAAAATAGGACAGCAGGGAGGTTCTCATGTGAGCCAGGGCTCTAAAGAAAATGTTGTCGATGAGGCATAAGGCTGCCTGCATCTGGACTTACACAGGTGCTGTAAATACTTTGGGTGAGTTAAATAGTGCAAATTTAAAGCAAAATCAAAAGCAGAGAATTACATATGCTGTAGGAGTGCTATAGAAAAGCATGTCCTCACCAGAAATGAACTCAGTATGACAAAGTCCTTGGACCTTGATTTTTTCTGCCTAAATTACATCTGAGCCACTCTCTAATGTTACTCCCAATGAAATTCAGGTTTGACTAATCTAATTAATTCCTTAATACCTGCTTGTAGTAGGCAAAAATAAAGTGTTATGCATATCAAAACTAAATATTTTTTCCTAAATTAGAGTATTATAATATAAAGTTAACAGAAGTGAATTTGCCATTGAAGTCGGCCTGGGATCTGGCTGTGCCAAGGTACAGAGCTGGCTTGGCTTTTCTGCTATGCAAGTTATTTCTGTAGATGTACCCTGCCTGTAAGCTTTGCTAAACTGGAAGTGCAAAAACAGTTGTAGGAGTTATCTGAGAAGGGGAGAGGAGGATTTAAAACAAAGAGTTTTTTTACTTTGCTTGTAAGGCAAAAGCAAAGCAAAATTTGGGGATAATGTGTATTATGTATACTTTATGACAACTAAAATAAAAGGGAAGATACTTTTTTACATCTGGAAAGAATAATTTTCTTGATTCAGATGCTAAATAAAATGATCGTAATTCCTCCCTGAAACATGGAGTACATAAATAAGTTATACAGGAATACTGATTTTGTTGCGCAGTATATTCATAAATATTAGATAAAAGAAGAATCTCAGTTGCAGAAAGCAACAAAAGCTGTTGCAGTCTCTTGGGTCTTCCTTTTATTAAAATAAATTAGTAGTCTTGCTTGGATTCTTAAAAATAATTTCTATCCAGAAGTTAAACATGTTTAAATAAATGGACTGCATAGATTTCCAAAGAAGGAAAGGCCCAACACTACTGTCAGATTTATGAAGAATGTTCCTTGTTTTTAATCTAGTAGATTAAAAAAATATATTTTGAATAAAGCAGAGTTTCTGTTGGTTGCTTGATAATAGTTTGTATAGTCAATATATATTTTAAAAAATTGGTTTCTAGGAAGGAGTCTGTCTTGGTAGGAACTGAAAGTTTTCACTGATGGTTTTAAAAAAAAAGATACCACGAGGTTACATTTCTTAGGAACATTTAAAAATATCTTTGACACATGTAGCAATAAGAAAGTGTTATTCAAAGCTTTATCACTTAAAGAGAATTAATAGAAAGCCATTTTGTTCAGACTGGAAACCTGAAAGCACAAGACTGAAAAGACTTTCATACTCCTTTTTTAAAAAAGAGCAAACAGTCATATCCTGAAATGTTGATTGTGCTATGCACTCTTAGTTCTCCTCGGCTTTAAAGGTACCCTTCTCTTCGTCTGCAGTGTATGATAAGGAAAGTGACTTCTCCTTTCTTAAACCTGTATAAAAAGATACTCTGGACTGATTTGATTTTATTTGATTTAGGGAAGCTGAGAACAGGAAAGTTCCTGCCACTTCCATTGTCCTTATCTTGCATCATGATTATTAGCAAAGGGCATTACAGAACCTCTTCATGTTCAGGAAACTGTTTGCAAAGGCCAGTAATTTTGGGTTATATAGACAAGATTTCAAAACAATTAAGCAATTTCATGGAAATGGACAAAGCTAGAGGGGAAGGCAGACTTTGCTTCCTCTGTGTTTCCAAAGATTTACTGAGAGCTACATAAAACATCCTGGCTTCTGAAGTAGGAAATCATGTTTATTCCTAGGTGGGGGTTACAACCCTTCATAAGGAGACAAACAGTTCCTTTTCCCACAGAGCCTTTCAGCTAGAAATAGAAATGAAATAGAACTTGGCATTTAAAGTGAGAACTTCTTTAGCCCTTAGTTATTATCTTTACACGTCTATTTTAAACCCAGTTCTAGTGTAGATGCGTATTTCATAACCAGTTCTGACCATAGGAAAGAATTTTGTCTGACATGGTGGATATAAAAACCAGGTTTCACAGCTTACCTTCACTTCTGTCTCCTGCCAGTCAGCAGGAGCCCTCATGGCCAGTCTGGTGGGACAGTGGACACCTCTGCTGCTTACAATCTCTGGTGAAGCCAGCTTTATTTAGAGAAGTAAAGACTAATGAAGCCCTTTACTTAGCACTGCTGATGCCACACCTGGAGAACTGCGAATGCCCAGGTGGCCTAAAAGGCCAATGGTAGCCTGGCCTGTATCAGCAAGTGTGGCCAGCAGGGTCAGGGCAGGGATCATCCCTCTGTACTCCTCACTGCTGAGGCTGCACTCCAAAACCTGTGTCTAGTTCTGAATCCCTCACTACAAGAAGGACATTGAGGTGCTGGCGTGAACTCAGAGAAAGGAAATGGAGCTTGGGAAGGGTCTGGAGCCGAATTCTGATAAGGGAGATAAGGGTGTTTAGTCTGGAGGAGTCTCAGAGGAGCCCCTTAGTGCTCTCTAAAACTACCTCAGAGGAGATTGTAGCCAGATAGGAGTTGGTCTCTTCCCCCGGGTAATAAATGACGGGACAAGAGGAAATAGCCTCAAGTTGAGCCAGGGCCTCTCCTGGTTTGAGACTAGATTATTAGGAAAAATTGTTATTGAGGTTGAGATTGGATTATTAGAAAAAATGTGTTCTCTGAAAGGGTTGTCAAGCTGTGGAACAGGCTGCGTGGGGAAGTGGTGGAGTCACCATCCCTAGAGGCACGCATAACCCATATACAACCTATTTGCATTTGCAGTTTAGATGTGGCACTTGGGGACATGATCTAGTGGTGGGCTCAGCAGTGCTGGGTTAGCGGTTGGACTCGACGATCTTTAACCTCTAAAGGTCCTTTCCAAGCTGCAGGACTCCGTGGCTCTGTGTGGGAATCCCAGCACAGGGACCCGGATCAGCCACACCACTACGTCCGTGCCACAGTGCCTCCTTTGCGCCACCAGGCGGCAGCAGCGAGGGCGGCTCTGCCTCCTCTCCATTGCCGTGCGGGCGGGCGCTGCTGCGGTGCCGCGCTCCGGGCACCAGGCGGCGCCAGCGAGGCCGCGCCGCGCTCTCAGCCCCGACCACTTCCCGGTGATCCACAGCCTCTGGATCGCCCTGCGCTTATTGGATCCTGGTGGGCCACAGCTTCTGAACTGCCCTGCAGTCATCCCGCTGGGAGATATGCGCTACTGCGGAGAACTGACACGGGGAGCTCGTGCCGGCACGCAGCGCGGGACATTAAATCACAGCTGACGCAGTTTCATCGTCCCCTCCGGGCAGGAAAAACTCTCAAGGCCAACAGAGGAGGGGAAAGGAAAGAAGCGCCTTGAGGCACAGGTTTTACGGTGGTCACATGACTCAAGTACACTACAGGTACTTTTGCTGGACATCATTATGGGAAATAAATACAAACGTGTACATTTCTCTGGTCTCTGGGGAAGAAATACGCTGGGTTTTGTCCCACATTAACAAGCTCCCGATAAAGTTTGCTCTGAGGCACGGGAGGCACCCCTGCAGGAAAGCATCCTCCAAGCTATTCCATTTCTTCAGCAAGGCAGACTAAGTGTTACAGTGTTGAAGGCAGTTCTTACCTGGCAATCACTCTGAGATACTTAAATCAACTTACTGTTACCATCTTGGTCTCTCTCCCAGTTAAGGAGTTGAAAAAGTCCCATTTCTGTTAGAACTTTTCTCCCATGTACAGGTGGAGACCCGATGCACAGTTTTGCCATGGCAGAGTTTGCTGAGAGTGGGATGTCCTGGGAACCCAGATACCTGAACTATTACTGCCTGCAGTCACCACCCTGTGGGTTTCCCTCAGAGACCAAACTGAAGCAGGAAATTTAAAATGTGTTTTCTACCTATTGGCTCCTGTGACACTGTGCAGACAATCCCGATGAGTGCTGCTGATGGGAGAAACCACAGCCCTGGCCAGACACAGGACACAACAGCAAAAATCTCATCTGTCACCCACAGGCTGCAGAATTGCAGCAGGACTTGGCTGCTACTCATGCTTTGTGCTCTTCTTCATGGAGCTGGCACTCACAGTGTCCTTTCAAGGAAAGGGAAATACTAATACAAATCAGTGCAGGAGAAATTGCAATGCTTCTTCTTTAACTGGCATGAGGGTCATGTTTCATGATTTATTTCTGTACCAGAGGCCAAGGTTATATTTAATGTACCCTTTGTATGCTTGCTGGGAATGAGGCAGGCAGATGAGCAGACACAAGTCTCAGAAGAACTGCTGATTTCAGAGCTGGTGATGAGCAGGAAGACACAAAAGTAATTTTGTCAGTGAGCAATGCATTTACAGATATACTGCATTTCCAATGGAGCAGGTGATGCGTGCCCTGCACAGATATGGACACGAGGGAATATGGGGAGACTGATTTTTGTCCATGCAATGATTTGGGGAAAGGGCATTAGAATAACTTTGCAGCTCACTTGCTGTCTCATCCCCAGCTTTTGCTGTTGCCCAAGATGTCTATGAGCATTTTGGTAGGAAAGGACATGATGAAAAGCCACTGTGGTCCTGCATTTGTAATTCTGTGTCATGGTTTAATCCCAGCCAGCACTTCAGTCCCACAAAGCCACTCAGTTGTTCCTCTTCCCTGGTTAAAGTGAGTGAAAGTGAGAAAACTTATGGGTTAAGAGAAAGACAGTTTCATAGGTAAAGCAAAAGCTCCACACACAAGCAAAGGGAAAGTAGGAATTTAATCACCAATTTCCATGGGCAGGTGTTCAGCCACCCCCAGGAGAGCAGGTGACTCAGGAAGACAAATACCATCACTCTGAATGTCCTTCCCTTCTGCCTTTTCCCCTCACCTTTACATGCTGAGTATGACTCCATATGTTATGGCATATCTCCTGGGTCACTTGGAATCACCTGTCCTGGCTGTGTCCCCTCACAGCTCCTTGTGCACCGCCAGCCCCCTCACTGCTGGGGTGGGGTGAGAGGCAGAAAAGGCCTTGGTTCTGTGTAAGCCCTGTCAGCAATAACAAAAGCATCCCTGTGTTATAAACACTATTACCAGCACAAATCCAAAACATAGCTCATGCCAGCTACTGAGAAGTGATTCTACCCCAGCCAAAACCAGCACAGCCTGGTTCCACGAGAGGCACCAGTTATTAAAAAGCAGCTACAAGGAGGTCCCCTAACCACAATGTCCTAACCAATCCTTTTCCTTTAGCATGCAAGAGAGACACAATCAAAAGCCCAGATCTTCACCCAGCAAGGCTGCAAACAAAACTAAATGGCTTTTATTTATTTACCTCAAAATCTCCACAGCAGTATACTCACTCCAGATAAACACCTACACAGCATGACACACAGGTTTTCTTGGTGTCAGGCAATTAGACCTTTATCAAGGTATAAATTGAAACAGCAGGTTACAAATCATTGTAATCAAACACTGCTGGATGTTATGTTTGCCTGATTCTTTCCTACAGCTTACTAACAATATCTTTCTGGAATATGCTGTTCTAGATTTGTCAGAGAGGAACACAACTTGAATTCAGGTATATGGATGAGTCTTAAAATATTGGAAATAACATTGTGAACATTTGTTAAAGCTGCTTGTGCCTTCATTTATTGGCTGTTATATTCACTTGAACCTGTGTCATGTTATGGAGAAGCATGCACAAACATAAAACTGTCAGATGTGTCACAGTTAATTGTGCTGGACTCCAAAGAGCCTGAGGGTCTGTCCTGTCAGCTGGATTGTGCACCTGTACCTGATACCCACCTACCCAATTTATACATGTTGGGAAGGTGCCCAACAAGGAGCTGGGGCATTTGCCAGCTTGCTGATTTCTGACTGTCACAGGCTGAGGTCTGTGAAATTTGACTTTGCTGTGCTGCACAATTACTTAAATGCACTACCTGCCAAACAAATCAAATTTGCTGCTGGTGCTGTACACTGTGTTGTACTGGGCACTGTGCCTTTTCTTTATTCCAGCCTTACACTATCAAAGCTTTAATTGAAAGAAAATGTAAAATGGAAGGCAACAAACTGTCTGCATTAAGTGACATTTTATTGTGCTCCATCCATGCCGGATGGAGTCTCGTTTATCTCTTCTCTGTTGCTCATAGCCAGATCTTTTAGAAAGGAGAACATTTTGCATGGCTTTATCAAACATTTTGAACATAGTTCATGCAAAGGTCAAGTGTTCCTATGTGGTCAATAAGTGATAAGCTATGTTTAAAATGCATCTGTTAAAAGACACTCTAAAAATGCTGCTTTTCCAAAGGATCATGCAGAATTCAGAACATGCTGAACTCAGAAACATGTAGGTCATGACTGCTGTGGGAAGTAGAGGCCAAGCAAAAAGGGACAAGGTGCCTGTGAAGGAGGTATAAATCTTGCAGGAACAACAGCCAACTCCACTCACCTTTCACAGGGTATTAATGCTGACCCTAGCAGCTGGCCTTGGCTCCCCTGAAATGAAGACCCAGGGCCTGTGTCTCCTGTGTGCAATAGTGCTGCTTTTCAGCCCCTGCAGAGGTATCTTGCAGAACAGCTGGGCCTCCTCTTCAGCCTACAGGAAAAGGATCGTCCTATGGAAAGGATCGTCCACTCTAGCTCTGCACTTTGGGCCCAGATGTAAAGCAGCATTTTGGAAAAGATGCACTCTAGCATCTCATTGGCTGTTCACACTGTGAATTAGGATTAACAGCTGTTAAGACAGAAGCAGCATGTACATGGGTTTTTTTTGTCGCAAGGGCATTTAAAACCAGACCTTGTAATCTGCAAACAACAGTGGTGTTGGCAACACACTGTGCTCTGTGCAAGGGAGAACTCCGGCCAACCATAGCTAGAGCATGATGGTCACAGGGAGGAAGGGAATGAGGCCAGAGAAGGGAGAGATTCAATAGTTAGATGTGCTCTCACAAAGCATTTTGGCTGGTTCCGTGTTACAGGAAAAACCTTTTCCTTTGTGGTACCAAGCATGAAACATGTTTTTGCTTATTTCAATACATGGATCAAAAAGCATTGGAAAAACAGTCATTTCACAGTGGTGTAGAAAAAGATGAGAATTTAAATACAGGCTGGGAGCAACCTGAAACCCAAAACGAGAGAGAGGGAACACAATCTTGCACAGATGCAACTGTCCAAAGTGACTCACCTGAAAGGCAAAAGGCTGAACAGCTCACAAGAGTCTCTAGGAGTAGAGAACAAAGGCACATGGAGTCGGGATCCATGAGAACCTGTGAGGGAACACTTCTGTTTACTGAGATTTTCCCATCTAATGGGATAACCTTATGTGTTTTCATTCAGGACTACAGCTGGGCCAGGCTCGCCCAGGGTTAGAATACAGTAGGTGATAGACTGAATCAGGGTGTGCCTACCTGCTCAAAATTACCACTCCCTTAGCTAGGTGCAAAAAACAAGTAGGCTCTCCCACCTCCTGTCACAGTAAAGCCAAGAATTAAGGCCATTCTTCATTTTTGTTTTCATCAATATTTACTATCTTCTCTTTCAAAACAATTCTTTTTAAAATAGGCTTCTGAATTACCCTCCACTTGGTCTTGAAAACATTCAAATAACATTCCTAAATATCATCCTAGGTAGTTAATCTTGCTTAAGTGGATCAAGCAGTGTGATGTTTAATAGTGTAACCATCATACCTTCACCCTATGAAGGAAGCTAAACGCAAATATTACTTCTTTCCTCTCCCTGTATTGAGTTGTCCTGAGAACTAAGCAGGTTTTTCCCTCAAATGCTGACAATAAAATTTGTGTTATTCAATCAGCACAAATGTTGAGTTTTGCAATAATCAGAAATGGAAGAAGATGACAGCAGCAGATATTCTGCAAGTGCAGAATCACAGCATCCTAGATTCCCAGTGCCTATAATGGGCCTGTACAGAAGGTAGATGGCAAAGCAGCTCAGATCACACACAGAACTTGTTTCTACATGGCACTTTCATGCCAAAAGAAAAGATTACATGCATCTGAAGCTTCCATTCAATTCTGGACATGATTTTGAATGCATCCATCTTCCTGTGGACCCAGTGCCATCCATGCTAAATCAACACAAGGAAAAGTTTCCATATGCTTTGGGTCAGGACCTGGAAGTTCCCAGGCTCACTTGTAAACACAAGATCTCATGAAATTGTTTGCATTTCAAAATGATGCTTCAGGATTTCATTTTCCATGTGGGCCCTGGTTTTTCTGGTTTTATACAAACATGTAATTTAATTTGAATATTGCTTCAGTTTTGGTCTTACAGTAGTGGATTTACAACACTTGAATGCTTATTATCCTTTTCTTATTTGCTCTTATGATAAAGCAGTAACCCTTTCCATAACAGCAGGCAGTGGTTGGAGTAACAACTGGTAAGCAAAGATGAGTAGGAAATAAAAAGGAAAAGGAAATAAAAACTGCTAGTAAGTACAATAATGCCACAGACTGGGTCACATGTGAGCTGTCTTCTGCATGATTTCTACTTTGAGGAATTTGTGCTGATTTCTGCCTTCAAACCCATGAATACAAAGTAGCCACTGCTTTCAGAAAGCACTCTATTTTTCTGTGTCAGTTCTAGAAAAGTCTTTCTCTTGACAGTTCCAGAAAGAAGAGAATGGCCAAGCAAGAAGCTACTCCTACACATCACGCTTACCTAAAGAAACAAGTACGAGAATCTCTTAAAGCAAGCTTTTCAGCAATTACCTCACTTCACCAACCCTATTTTCCAAGTCTGCCCCCAGAGACTCCAGCGCTGCTGGGGCATCAACGAGGCTCCCACAGGGCTGATGACAAACACCAGGCAAGTGCCTTCCATTAGGATCACCATTTAGCACATTTCCCCTGAGCAGCATTTGTTTTCTTGAACTTGCTCAGCTCAGTTCTGCTAAAGCTGCCTTAAATCCCAGATGTCCATAGCAAATAAGGAAGCCAATCCAAATCAGAACAAATGCATAACTGGAAATCTTTGGAGAAGAGCAGGAGATGTTCTTTACATTAATGAAGCCTCCAGGATTCTCCATCATTAATGGCTTTACATTCTTATTGATCATAAATGCTGAATATGGGGTTGAAGGATAAATTATGTGATGCTCCAGACAGTTGAGATGTAAAACAAAAAAATAAAAGAATGCAGGCTGTGCAGCTAAGAGCTGTGCTTGCTTTCTCTTTTAAAGGGGAGCCACAAGCCACAAAAATTGTCTTGTGGTGGGGGGTGAAGCATAGATGAAAGAGAAATAAACCCCCAATTCCTCGGGGCTGTTGGATAGCACAGCCAATGTGAGCATGGCCAGCTCCTCCACCCCTCTGGATGCCTATGCCAGCTCACCACCGAGAGGTGTGTCCTTGCTTGTCTGGAAAAAAGCCTGACAGCCAGCAAGCTTCCCTCTGAGCTCCGGGCTGTTGGACAGTGAGGAACTGCGTATGACCTGGCAGCGTTGGAAACGAGTGCCTTTAATATTGCAAGGCTGATCCGAGTCCAGCAGGATACTTAATAGCATGCGTCGATCTCTAAAGACGAGTGGTTGCCAAGGAAACCACTTAAAAGCTTGATTTAAAATATTTGCTACATATTCAAAAGCCACAATCATTTCCTGCTGTCAAATTACAACAGCTCTTCAAAAATCATTAGGAATATTCTTTAATCATCAAGGCAGAAATAGCCACGTGGTTCTTCTCAGCCGGCAGATGACTGAATTCTGATCTGGAATATTATCTTTGTAAAACTGAAGCTATGACACTGAAACAAAATCAGCTGTGCTACTGTGCAGCCATCCCAAAAATCAGATCTTTCAATTGCATGTTCCTAATACAAAGTTATCATGCATGGCATCCTCATATTTTGAAGTATCACAACTTCTAAGTTATGATATTTCCTAAAAGAATCATACAATGATTAAGGTTGGAAAAGTTCAAGGAGAAATTCAATTTACACAGCTAACATGTTGTAATTGGAGAATGCCAATGGCACAATGTGAAGGGCTAAGAACATTTTGTTCTAACTCACTTTTCCCTGCATTTAAGAAGACATATTCTTCACCAGGGGCACAAAAAGCTCAGCCAAATGTGGGGGTTTTTTTTCCTGTTTCCAAATAAACTGCTTGAATACTCCAAAGCCATTTAAAGTCAGGATAAACAATTCAAACATTTTCTTTTACTTTAGAAAACTCAGTGTATTGGGTTAGTTAACTTTCTCGTAGTATCCCTCAGTGCTGTGGTTTCTATTTGTAGCTGGAGTGGTGTTGAAAGCATAACAGTGGTTTGGCAACTGCTGAGCAGTGCAGGCACTGCTCTCTGAGGAGGGGGAGTGACAGTGGCTTCACTTGGTGGCTGCTCAGGATCAACCCACCACACCTGAGATCACCAAGGAATGAAAGCTGACTTTGGTTTCAATGACAACAGCCAATCCCCTAGGCATGCTCTTGATCTGACCTTCCCAGCACAGTGTTTAGATACAGGAGTTTATTTTCCACCTTCACCAGGACAGAAGCAAGCCATGTCATCTGAATTGAGAGGAATCCTGTGGGAACAGATGTACATCTGACTCCCATGCCCCAAAGTCTGAGCACAGAAGGTTTGTCACATCACCCATAAAAGTATAGAGCATGAGCTTGAGAAGTAAGTGTTGCACATGATTTGAGCAGTATCAAAACCATTTTTTTTGTTTGGTTGGTTTTTTTGTTTTGTTTTTTTGTTTCTAAACAGAATGCCTATTAGCTTGCATAGTCACGTTTCAGTGTTAACACTGTGATTATTTATGCAAGTGCAATACCTGGCAAGAGTGCCAAAAAGCACATTTCCCTGGAAGAAGAAAACTGCTTTTTACCCACACCCTGAGGACCGTGTGCAGCCCTTGTCAGCAGGGAGAAGCGTTGCTGTTCCACCAGGGCTGGGGATAAGGGGGCTGGTAAGGCAGGCAAGGACTTCCCTGACAGCTCCATGGTACCTAAGGCGAGCCAGGCCAGCTGGGGACAGCAACAGGGGTCAGCTGCAGTCTGGGGACCACCAAGCCTGACTATAGACACTAGCCAGGTTCAAGGTCAAGACAAAGGTCCATAAGCCAAAGAAGCACAGGATCAGTGAGGTACAAGGCCAGGCATGGGCACACCCACAGAATACCTAAGGCAAGGGCCTGAACTTAAATTTGGCTCCTGATCCAAGGAAAAAAGATCCCAAATAAGCTTTCCTGCAGCTTTTTTCTCATCACCAATGTCCACACTGAGAGCTGGACTATCCAGACCTGTCCGTGAGCACAGGCAGCCAAATGGCCATGGCAGGAGTGGCACAGTAGTTCACCTGATTTTGACGGGCTGCCTTTGAAAAGTGCTGTGAGAAATTACAGCTGTTGCCAGTTATTTGAATGTTGGTGTTAAAATAGTGACCACTTCACCACAGCCACAGTTTTCTGGTCTCTTCTGACCTGCTAGCAGACCTAGATTGTACAGACAGATTAATTAGCCAGGAGTGTACCATAAGGAAAAATTCTTCACTTATGAGGATAGAAAGCATGGTGTAAAAGTTAATTCTCCAACCTTCAACATCATGTGCTGGTGAGAAGAGCATGGGGCTCAGAATCAGCTTGCTCTGCATTTGTAGCTTGGTCTGAGAGCGGATACATGGTGATTACAGTGGACATTTCTTTTCCCCCAACCCAAGAATTCCAGCTGCTGTGTGTTCAGTTACAATGCTGGGCAGGACAGCACATAGACAACCAAGCTGCCCCTGCCTCCAGGATTTTGGGTTGTTTTCCAGTCACACAAAGTCCCAATTAAGGGTTTAGAATTTGGAGATGGAAGCATGCCGGAAAAATGAGTGAAAAGGGGAAGAGGCAACAGGAGTGAAATAATCACTGAAAAATATGTGCAAATCATGAATAAAAATGAGAAAAAAATAAAGTAGAATAGGAGGCAGTGGAGGGAAAAGTCAGGAACATGACAAAGCAGCAAAAATAGAGGCAGTAAGACAGAAGAGAGAGAGAACCTTGCAGGAGAAGAAATTCCTTGTTAGGAGAGCTGGAATCTAGAAAACTTAACTCATCCTTTAGGGGAAAAAACTTGTGAGGAGAAAGTCCAAATTAACTGTTTGCATTCAAAACCAAATATTGCATAGTACAAGTTCTTGCCTTTCCTGTTACTGAATTTTTTTGCTTCCTGTCCTTCAAGCACTATCAGAGGCCTCTCAAAGCACCAAATGCTGCACTGCAGCCCATCCTGCCTGCCCTGCTCCTCTGCATGTTCTTGCCACTGTGCCCTGGCCTTGTCTTCAAGCCTTCTGCCTTCTCACAAAGCTGTTCTTATGCTCACTGCCTCATTTTTTCCTGCTGCTTCTCCAGATGCCTCCCACTTGCCTTCCAAAGCCTTGTAAAGATAAGAGCAGTTCTACTGCACATAAGGGCTCAACATGAAACATTTCTCATTTCCACGCTGGCCTTTCACTGCCAACTCAATGGGGCAGACATTGTCTCCCACCACTCGTGCCTCCATATCGTGTAGGACCCTGACACTTCTGGACAGACCCCACTGGTGCTGCTCTGTAAATAGCAATACCTGTTTTACAGACAATATGCTGGTTTTGTTCTCAGTAATTCACTGTGCTAGCTTGGATACACTTCTGTATGAATCCTTTGTGCGCAGGAGAACTGCTGCTCTCTGTCCAATGCCAGGAGAGTTGGCAGGAGAGCTGCGTTTTTCTTGTCTCAGTGAAGACAAACGGGAACCAGAGAACAACCTGCAGTGACAAATGACATTGTTGCTATCCCCAAAAGACTCACAGGATCAAATTTCAGTCTAAATGCTGCATGGAACACCACACATCTGGAAACCAGAACAATCTGGTACCTGCTGCCATGTTTACCTAATCCCTTCTTCTACAAGTAGAGCTGTACAGTGAGAGGTCTGAGAGGTTTTATTGCTGCTTTTCTGGCCAGAAGTAGCTGGGTTTTGCAGCAATTAAAAAACCTCACTCCAACAAAACAAAAGTTTCTTTACCTCAAAAATATATAGGACAAACTTGACAGTGACCTCCTTAAGTTCCTATGGAAATTGTCACTTTTCTTTCAGGTGTCTGTTTTCGAGTACTCTGGTCTCTAGCAGACAGCACGAGGTGGAATGGACAGTGCGCTTCAAAGGCTTTTGTAATCAGAGCCATCTGATTTGCCAAATCGCTTCAAAGGTCAGAGACTGGCAGTAGCACAGCATGGAGCAAATGATCCCTTTAAAATCCTGATCAGACACGGGTCACGTCAGGAGGCAGCAGGGCTTTGCTCATGAGAACAGCTGCCTCGGAGCAGCGCACACAACTGTGCTTTAAATCTTTCAGATAGTTCTTCCATAAGGGTGTCACTGCTGCTTCCAGAGGCCTCTTGGGCAGCCCGTGGGCAGCAGCTGCAGGCACAGCCTCGCTGTCCTGGCCCTTGGACTTCCACCCGCCGAATCCAAGCATGAAAGGAGTCTGTAGCCAGGTGGGGGTCGAGCTCTTCTCCCAGTCAACCGGAGTCAGGACGAGAGGACAGGCCCAAAGCCGAGNCCAGGCGCGGGAGGAGGTAAGGGACGTGTGCCCTGGGCATGGGCCGGGAGCGAGGGAGGGTTGGGTGCTGCGCTCGCAAGCGTCTCCTTCTGTTGCTCCTTCCGCTCTCTCCTCTCGTCCAGCCGCGGCTGCTGGGCGGGAAGGGCCGCGGCAGGGCTGGGAATGTCAGGGAGTGGGGCTGGCACATCATGGAGCGGGGTTGGGCACGGACGGCGTTCCGCAGGGGCTGCCGCCGGACGCCGCAGCTTTGATATGCACGGAATAAACGCGGCCTGTGGTAATTCGTGATGACCAAACTGCTGCAGAGACGTCTTTAAATTGCTACTCTACGTGTGCAGTTTGCTGTCCTGGCAGGGAGGCGAGACTAGATTGTCACGGATTAAAAAAAAAAAAAAAAAAACAAAAAACAAACGCTGACTTCCCCTTCTGCCTCTGCTTCGGAGTTACCGAACAGCAAGGACACAAAAGAGTGGTTTTCTTTTTAAAGTATTCTGATTTTTAAAAAAAATTATAATTTGTGCTTGTGTAACCTCGTGTAGTGGTTTTGGTTTGTTAATTTGAGATTTTTATTAGTTTTGAGATTTTTTAGTTAATGTGTT